>JAVSCE010001894.1:0-149552 GCA_032199065.1 Smutsia gigantea
TTTCTATCCCTTTTTTTCTCTCTTCTTCCTCTGGTACTCCTGTAATGGGAATATTGTTCCGTTTGGATTGGTCACACAGTTCTCTTAATATTCTTTCATTCCTAGAAATCCTTTTATCTCTCTCTGCCTCAGCTGCTCTGTACTCCTGTTCTCTATTTTCTATTCCATTAACAGTCTCTCGCATCTCATCCATTCTGCTGTTAAGCCCGTCAATCGCTTGTCTGATTTCTGTATTGTCTTTCCTCAGTTCCCTCACTTCCTCCCTCAGCTCTTGCACATTTCTCTGTAGGTCCATCAGCATGGTGCTCTATGAATTTTTTATATTTAGACACTATTCATCTTTCCCACTAGAAAGATCAATATTCTAATACTCATACTCCCTCCCCAGACCTCCTGAGTTTTAGTCAGTTTTACCTTACAACTTACGACATTTTCTTCTGAGACTCTTTGTCTCATGCTGCTGGGTATTGCCTTTCTATATTGTTAAATCCATGCTCATCATCTTTTTCTTGCAGCTTTTCCTTTCATCTCTTGGTTAAGGAGCTTTATTTTCTTTAACAAGAGTCCATGGGGGCTCACATGCACAGTAATTTCACGTTTGAGACTCTCCTTGTTTTTCTACTTGAACGGCTGCTTGGCCAAGTGGAGCATCATGGGGGCACTCGCCTTTCCGTGCTTCAGTCCCCCCGTCCCATCCTTGGCTGGGCAAGTTCCTTTCTCACCTCTTTTGATTATCACTACAACTTTTTTTCTTTTTTCTTTTTAATATAATTGTTAGCTACCTTCACTTGAAAGTGCCCATGGGATTTTCCCCCCGCCAAGATGTCTTTCTTCCAGAATTTCAGAATAGGATTTTCCATACTAGGTTTCCTTCAGATTTTCTCAACTGGCTGCCTTGAAGAAAAGTCCTAATACCCTAAGACGTCCGTTGCAGGTAGCAAATCCCCTTGCTTCCTCATGGTGCTAGTCATAAGCTGTTTCTGTGTCCTGTGGTCCAGCTGAGGAGCCCTGCTGAGAAAGGGTTCTGCATGCCGGCTTTGCTTGTCTTCTCCTTGCTCATGTGTGCCTTGCTCAGTTTTTGCTAGATATTTTCCGTGTTCTTATATGTGCCAGGGAGTCATGTCCATGCTCTCCATGTCTCATCTAGAACCCCACGAGGGCCCCCCCAAAGTGGAGGACCAAGCCAAGCTGTTTGCCTTGCTGGGCGCAGGCCTGGGCTCCAGCTTCTGTTCAATGCCCAGTGCAGGAATCCACTCTACCCTGCCCAGAACATATCTGACCCAGGGCAGAGGACCCTCAGGTGTCGCCCCCGTCTGACAGCCTCCTTCTGGCAGCTGGTGCCTGTCCTGTCTGTCCCTCAAACCAAAAGGGAATAAAGGCTCACAGCAGGCAGCTGCGGAGCAGCCCATGGAGCCCCTGGCACCTGAGTGTGCCTGCTCCCCGTCCTGCTCTCGGGTCTCATTTGTCTTCTCTGTTCCTTCTTTTCAGCCGCATTTCTGTCTGTTGCTGGTGATAAGCCACTCTGGGTGTTCCCCGGAGCTGGCCACCCCACCCTGCCCCAGGAGGAAAGGGGCTCAAAACTCTCACCTCCTCCGCGGTGCTGCTGACTCCATCTCCCCCAGCCCTCCACCACGGGCAGGCTCAGTGGGCATTTCCCCAGCTCTGACTCTGGTCCTGTCTCCCCACGACCATCCAGAGGAAGGCAGGGGCCGCTTTGCCGTGGGAGGCTGATCTCTCTCCTCTCCTGTCAACAGCAGAGGTTGCTGTTATTTGCTTTCACTTGCTCAAACCCTTTTGTTGTTCACACCCTTGTGCTTGGACGTAGTGAGACTGAGAACTGGCTTCCCCCCGCCTCTAAGCCAGAAGTGGGCGGCAACTCTTCAAAGGTGTGAAGACCTGCTCTGCCCCTGGCTCAGAGTGGGGGGCCCTCGCCAAGCCTCCAGCAGCAAGTGATGAGGCCTCCATACCGGCCTTGTGCTCCCGCTTCTTCAGTGCACAGGGACAGAACCAACACTTTCTCAGGAAACATGCGAAGCACTTCACTCAGCAGCTGGTGTGTTGGTGGAAAGAGCCCTTGCTTTCTTGGAAAGGACTCGCAGCAAGCACTAGGGTAAGAGGGCAAGGAGTTAGCCCCTTGTCCCCCTACTATGATCAAGGAGGCCATCAAGGCCACAGAACAAGGAGGGGCTGTGGGGGTGCACACCACAGAAGAGCGGAGTTTAGTCACCGGGCGAAGCGTGCCAGGAATTGATCATGCTGGGTGTGTAAAGAGGAGCCTGGAGGAGGGCAAGGTGGACCATGGCAGCACAGGCATGTCTTAACGTTGAACACGAATCCCCCTGCGCCACCCCTGTAGTGCCCAGGGCAGTCTGCATTGCTCAAAAGCGTTGGAGAAGGACCAAGAAGTGGGGAGTCCTGCTCCTGGGGATGTAGGGCAGTACTGGAGGCAGCATACAGACCTTGGTGCTAGGGCACAGAGGTCAGGAGAGTGAGCCCCCATCATGAATCAGCAGAAATCCCTGGGAGAACTTTGGATCTCCACTTGGCTGCAGCCAAGGCTAGCCATAGCTGGCCCTTTGCAGGACTGGAACTCAGACTTGCCAGCTCCCAGGCTTTGGCCCCCAACCGCTGTGCAGGAGGCACCTGGGTGCTGAGGTTAAGCACAGGCTCAGGAGCCTACTGGCTGGACTCAGATCTCGGCCGCTCGTGCCTCAGTTTGCTCCTCTCTGCTGTGGGAGCAGTAATGGCACCCACAGTGAGCTGCTGCCCCGGGCTGGGGTGAGCTTTGTGGAGCACCTGGCCAGTGCCAGGACGGTAAGTGCGATGGGAAGCTTAGATGAGATCTGTAATGGGCCCAACCCGTGGCTGTGACACGGAGGGACAGAGTCGACTCCACCTTGCATTCTGAAGTGCTCAATGCATCAGCGCTACCGCACACTTCCCTGCCTTTGGCCGGCAGCTAAGATCCCCACTACTTCAGGATGTTTTTTGGGGACCTGTCCTTGTGCTCTATGCATTTGTTCTTTCACAATCGGATCAATGGTTCCTCTCAGGCTGCGCTTGGTCTGCACTTCTCCAAGATGGTCTCCAAACGTGGCTGGAGGCTGTCAGGGTGGTGGGGGCCATGTCCTTCAGACCTCCCTTGGTGGCAGTGCAGGGGTGGGGTGGCTGGCTGAGGACAGCGAGGTCTGCCTGCTCCAGGAGGCAGAGAGCACCATTCAGGCATCAAGTTCCAGGCACACAGTGGGTTCTCAGTGTCAGGCCACATTCTAACTGGGGGAGATGACCGCTTGGACCCAAAGCACAAGTTGGGCAAAGACTGGAGGCCACGCAGACTCCACAGCCACGTCCCTTCCAGGTGGCCCACAATCCCAACGCAGTCAAACCCCCAGAGCAGAAGTTCTCTGCTGGCTTCACGTGGGCACCACAGCCGGGTGGGGAAGGGGCCCTGCCCGGCCTGACCTGGGGACAGAGCCCAGGCCCAGCTGGCCTTGGAAGTAGCCCAGGTGATGTAAATGGGCAGCCCTGACTGGGAGGAAGGCACCCCTCACATTCCTCGCATGCTCTGGAAGCCAAAGAAGCCAAACAAAACGCTCTGTCCGAACACCACTTGGCGAGATGAGAGCCACTCCCGGCTGCGCCCAGGCATTCCTTCAGGGAGGGGGTGAGCTTGCCGGGCGTCTGGGGGACACGGCCGGAAACACTTGCAGTGTTAACTCGGTCTCAGACTAGCTTCCCGGAAGATGAAAGGTCTCTGGCCTCCACCGTGGGGAGGAGGAGCCTCGACGGAGTGAGGAAACCGGAACTGCGGGGCCGCAAGGACCCCGGCTCCCCGCTGCTGTTGCTCCACTGTTTGGCTTTCGCTCTTGCCTGGGGCAGCCTGAGCCTGGGCTGCTGGACTCAGAAGCCGGCCGCACCCCTGGCGCCGTGCTTGGCACCTGGGCTCCTCTCTCCACCTGGTGTCTGGGTCCTGAGCCCACAAGGCACCGCCCGGGACCCCTCCACGGCACCCTCGCCCCCACCACACACACACCAGCCAGAGTGGCTCTGGAACTCACTCCTCTTTCTGCCTGGAGGAAAGTCCTTCCCAGAATCCCCCAGGGGACTTGCCTTCACATCTCATTGGCCAGAAGGGCACCACGTGTGCATCTCTAATCCAAATCCAATCACAGGCTGGACCAGGAAATGCCTGTCGCTGTCACCTCCCCACGACTCGGCTCTCCCGGCAGGGAGTCCTCTGTGCCTGCAGGCAGGGGCCTCCGGTGGGCATGCGCGGACACAGTGAAGCCCCCAGGTGATTTTAAGGTTCTGCCAAGGTTGGGAACCCTTGCCTGGGGCTACTCAGTCTTGGACCTGGGCCTGAAGAAGCAGAGGGCTGACCATCTGAACAAAGTGGGATCCTCGGGAGGAAGGCCAGGAAACCATGGGCCTCTGACCCACGTTCCCGTCTGCGGGGTTGTAGGCTGAGGCACTTGCATTTCCTGGTAGCTCATGCAGCAGTGATAGCCTGTATTTGAGGTTTCCCAGTGGGCTACACACATTCATAGCAGTCTACGGACATTACCTGGCCACAGGCTACAACGCAGGGACGGAGTCGGGGTTTGAACTCTGGGCTTTCTAATTCCAAAGCCTGCGGCACTGATGACTCCACGGATGGTGCCATTAGCATTCTGATGCCACTTCCTGTGGTCAGTCATGGTGGGCATCTCTCACAGCCACACCGTCCTCCTCCCTGGAGGTTCCATTAGGTTGACAATGACAGTCCTTATTGTGGGCTATTGCTGGACACGGCTCTAAGTGCCCTGATGACTATTTTAGGAGCTGCTTCCAAGTCCTTCCATACCTAGCAGATGAGGAAAACCAGGCATTGGGCTAAGTTACTTACCCAAGTTGACATGGTAAAGAGTCGAGGAGCCAAAATTTGGATTCACCACGACCTCACCACGGTCTAGGGTGGGTTTCAGAATGGTTTCTGGGCCAGGCGTATCATTCATTCATGGTCTTCTCAAGTCTTTACTAACCTTCCAGTGTTTGGTTGAACTCAAAATTCTCTCAATATCAGGAACATAACAAAGGAAAGAGTCCCTCCAAGGCTAAATGTTGGAGACTTTCCTGATTTGAGCAGAGAAAAGAAATCCCTGGTGAGGGAAGCTTCTAATTTCCATCTTAGCAGCATTAGTCCGGTGGTATGGACGAAGGGCCGAGATGGCAGGGCCTGGAGGCTACAGGAAGTTCCAAGCTGTATAACTTCCTCTGGTTGGTCTCTTTTCTTGCTGGTCTGCTTTTCTCAATGACAGGAAGCAAAACTTTTCTTTAAAATGCCTTGTCCAAAAGAGCAGCCAGGAAGGGAAAGTCAGGGAAATGTATCCTATCCATTTCAAGAAATAGGAGATGAACACTAATTATCAGGGAAATACAAATTAAAACCACAATGAGACATCACCTCACACCAGTAAGAAGGGCCAGTATCAAAAAGACTAGGAACAACAAATGCTGGCGAGGATGTGGAGAAAGGGGAACCCTCCTACACTACTGGTGGGAGTGTAAGCTAGTTCAGCCATTGTGGAAAGCGATATGGAGGTTCCTCAAAAAACTAAAAATAGAAATACCATTTGACCCAGGATTTCCACTCCTAGGAATTTACCCAAAGAATATAATTTCTCAGATTCAAAAAGACATATGCACCCCTATGTTTATTGAAGCACTATTTACCATAGCCAAGGTATGGAAGCAACCTAAGTGTCCATCAGTAGATGAATGGATAAAGAAGATGTGGTACATATACACAATGGAATACTATTCAGCCATAAGAAAGAAACAAATCCTACCATTTGCAACAACATGGATGGAGCTGGAGGATATGTTCAGTGAAATAAGCCAGATGGAGAAACACAAGTACCAAATGATTTCCCTTAATTGTGGAGTATAACAACGAAGCAAAACTGAAAGAACAAAACAGCAACAAACTCAGACTCTTAAGAAGGAACTAGTGGTTACCAGAGGGGAGAGGTGGGGGATGGCGGGTGGGGAGGGAGGGAGAAGGGGATTGAGGGGTATTATGATTGGCACACATGGTGGGGGGGGGATCATGGGGAAGACAGTGTAGCACAGAGAAGCCAAGTAGTGACTCTGTGGCATCTTACTACACTGATGGACAGTGACTGCATTGGGGTATGGGTGGGGACTCGATAATATGGGTGAATGTAGTAACCACATTGTTTTTTCATGTGAAAACTTCATAAGAGTGTATATCAATAATACCTTAATAAAAAAAAAGAAGAAAAGAAGTAGGAGATGAAAACACTGCTTGAGAAGTGGCTCTGGGCTTAGCACGGGAAAGGCCTCGTTTCCATGAGGTGGTTCGGGTGGCTGTGTCTCATGAGACAAGGCAGCAGAATGCTGGACAAGTGACTTGTGGACAAACTTCAAGGGCTTTGTATGACAGGTTTGCTCCTTTGAGCTTTGAACTTTAGTGCTAAATGTCCCGAGGCCTGTGCCCAGAAATACTTGCACGTGGGCTCTAAGGTACAGGCCAGGGGTGTGTAATGCCACAAGGTTTTTAAGAATTAAAACTGGAAACAAAGATAATATCCATCAATAAGGAAATGGCTAAATAAGTTCTAGAACATTCATACTGGAGAACACCATGCAACCATTAGAAAGAATGGGAGAACAGGGAATTTCAAATTAAAATTTAATGAGGCTCTATTATACACCCAACAGAATGGCAGATATAAGAAGATTGATACTGCCAAATGTTGGTGAGGATATAAAACAACTGGAAGCCTCATACACTGCTGGAGTGTAAAATGGTTCCATTCCTTGGGGAAACTGGTAATTTCTACTACGGCCCTTCCTATGATACAATCATTCCACCCCAGGTAAAATTAGAAAACTGAGTGTATATGCCCACCAGAAAACATGTACAAAAATGCTGTGTTGGCTTTGTTCATAACAAACCAAAAACTGGAAGGAACTCACTTGTCCATCAACTAGATAACAAATAAATTAATTGTAGTATGATCATCAATGAAATATTACACCGCAATAAAACAGATACATGACAATATGGATGAATCTTGCAGACATTGTTTAAGCAAAAGAAGCCAAACACAATACAGTACATTCTATATGCTTAATGCATATAGATTGTTATGCATATAACACAATAATGTTAAACTCAGGAACAGGCAAACCAACCTTCTGTGCTAGAAATTTAAAAATGATTATCTCTGGGAGGGAGTACTGACTGGGAAGAGTCCTGATGGAAATGTCCTATGTCTTGATTGGAGCAGTGGTCACAAAGTGTAAATGTATGTAAATTCATTGGGTTGCACGCTTAAGGATTTGGGCACTTTGCTGTTTACAATTTCTCAATAAAAAAGAAAGCAAGAGAAATTAACAATGGTTAACTTAAAGACTGTCTTTATTTTGTGTGCATGTGCTTTTAGTATTTCACCAAGTTGCGTATAATAAAAAGGCATTACTCTTGAAAAAAATTATGAAAGTATTTAAAGCTCTAAAATTATGAGGTCGACTTGTTTGTGTGCACAAGGAAAGCTTTCCTGGACATACTGTTGACTGGAGAAAGCGCATGGCAAAGCGCCGAGTACAGGAGATTTCTGATCGGATTAAGATGGGACTGACCTTCATTTCCATGGGAACAAGAAAAAACAAGTCAAAATAAAGACTGTACTTTTCTCTAAGAGTAAGACAGAAGGAAGTCTTGAGAACTTAATTCCAGAAAGAAATAAAAGTGAGTGAGCAGAGAGACTTCCATGCTGAGGTCTGGGTAGGGTTGGCCTGTCACAGATGAAGAAACTGTGGGCACAGAGGGCTGTCAGCTGGACTTTTGATGGCCTATGGGCTGATAGGACACACTGGAGTCTAGGAAAGCCACAGAGGCAGGGCTAGGGCACTTGCCCTGGACGATTCTCCCCCACCCTGAGTTTTGCCGTGGAAGCGGTTGTGGAGGAGCAGTTGGTAAGCAAAGAGCCGTCCCAAAGTTCCATGCTTTCTTTTGGTTACCGGATTCCACATCCCTGCCTGAGTCGAAACTGCAACCAACCTCTTCCTAGTGTTTGCAGATCTGTGTTTGCAACCAACCCAAACGCTGATAAGATCCAGAAGCCCGGGATCTGAGGCTGAGCTAATCGCGCGATAACTCAACTTCTCGGGCTTGACTTAATACTAGGATAAAGGGAGTGATTTGCTTCTTGCCTTTACTGCATCCCAGGAAAAGGGACTGCAATCTCTAAGAACAAGCAGGGCAAAACAAGATACTTCAGTCTGTATCATTCTTTGCTACACGACATGCAGAATACAACAAAAGCAATTATAAAACATGCAAATAAGCAGGAAAATGTGATGTTTACTTAAGAGAAAATACCTTTTTTTTAGAAGAGACCATCAATGGGTTCAGTTATCAGAATAAGAATAAACTCAAACAATGATTTCAAATAAATATTTTGAATGATATATTCAGGAAATTAATGAAAACACTTTTAAAAAGCTGAAAAATAGGCCATGTGAAAGAAAAGGCAATCAGTGGATGGGTTTAGATTGGATAATGCAGAAGGGATCAGTGAGCCTGAGAAACAGTCAATGGAAATTATCCAAACTGGAGAAGAGAAAAGAGATTCTAAAAACATTAGTGGAATGTCTGTAAAATGCAGGATCAATATCAAATAGTCTATATCAAGTAGCCTGAGACACAAGTATTTTGAGTCTAAGAGAAAGGAGAGATAATGGAAGAAAAATATTTGAAGAATTAATGACCAAAATATCCCAATTTGATGAAAAAGATCAATCCATATACCCAAGAAATGATTGACTGAAGCAGAATAAATTCAAAGAAAGACACACCTAGCCATCATCAAACTGCTGAAAGGAAAATATAAAGAGAAACTCTTAAAAGCAATCAAAGAATATGCATTCCACAGAACAATGGTTTTTTTTAATGGCTGATTTCACTGGAAACATTGGAAGGCAGAAGGCAGTGGGGCAGTGTGCTTAAAATGCTGAGAGGAAAAAAACCTTCAACCTAGAATTCTATAAAATTATCCTTTAAAAAGGAAGAAAAAATGGGAACTTTCAGATAAAAGCTAAAAGAAAAACAAACAACTATAGCAATTGAGCCTCCACTCACTGCAAGAAATGCTAACGGCAGATTTGGGGGCTGGAGGGAAATGATGCCAAATAGAAACATGGATCTACAACAGGCTCCCAAACACATGGGGGCAAATGATCCTGCTGTGGGCCGTCCTGCACATCACAGCTTCCCTGGCCTCCTCCTCCGCCCACTCAGTGCCGGGAACACCATCCCCTGGCTGTGGCGGCCAAGTGCGTCTCCTGCGGGAATGAAGACAGTGAAAGAAAAGGACCATCACAGAAGGCAATGCCATGAATGGAGATCTGCGTCCTCCCCAAATCCTATGTTGAAAACCTGACCCCCAGAAATGATATTAGGAGGCGGGACCTTTGAAAGGTGAGTAGGTCATGGGGGTGGGGCCCTCATAAGTGGGATGAGTGCCCTTGTAGGAACCCCAGAGAGCTGGCTGGCCGTCCCACCACATGAGGCACAGTGAGAAGTCAGCAGTCTGTCTCTAGAAGAGGCCCCCCAGCCGTCTGTGACCATGTTTGCACCCTGACCTAGGGTTCCAGCCTCCAGAATGGTGGAATTAAATTTCTGCTGTTTGTAAGCCATCCAATCTATGGTACTTTGCTATAGCAGCCCAAACTAACTGACAGTAAATATGCAGGTTAATACAAGGTAGTATTTTTCTGGTTTTATTTTTGAAAGTCAACTGAGTTAAAAGCAAAGATAACACTGTAGATTATGTTTTTTAATATATTCAGAAGCCAAATATAAGAAAAATAGCAGAAAGATTAGAAAAAGGTAAATAGAAATATACTGTTGCAAGATTTTTATATTGTAGGTGAAATGTCTAATACTGATTCAAGATAGACTGATAAAACAAGGACATGTGAAATTTTAAAAACCAGTAAAAATATATAGCTAAAATCCAATAAAAGATAAAGCCTGGGATACAAAAATGTACTGGAATAGTAAAAAAGAGAAAAAAGGTAGGAAGTGAGGAAGAAAGAAATAAATAGAAAATAACTAGCAAGGCAGTAGATTTAAACCAAACCTTATTAATAATTACAGCAAATTAAAATGGCCAAAACCCTCTAATTAGAAGGCAAAGAGGGCCAATCCGGATTTTTAAAAAGTAAAAGCCAATTATATGTTGTTTTTAAGAGATGTCATAAAAATACAAATAAGTTTAAATTAAAAGAATGGAAAAAGTTATACTATAAAACATTAATTATAAGAAAGCTGGAGTGGCTATATGCATAAAACCAAAATACATTTTATGACATAAAGTATTAGTGGTGACAAAGATTTCATAATAATTCATCAAGACAACATAATAACTAGATATATTCACCTTAGAAGAGACAAATCCACTATTATCATCAGAGATCTCTTTTCTCTTAGATAAAAAATATTAGTAAGGACATATAATACCTGAACTGTCAACTAACCTAACATTTTGAAGATACACATTTTTTGTTTTGCTATCATTCATGTACAATTACATGAACATTATGGTTACTAGACTCCCCCTATTATCAAGTCCCCACCACATACCCCATTACAGTCACTGTCCATCAGCGTAGTAAGATGCTATAGAGTCACTACTTGTCTTCTCTGTGTAATACTGCCTTCTCTGTATCCCCCTCCCTACTACATTATACGTGCTAATCGTAATACCCTCCTTTCCCCCTTATCCCTCCCTTCCCACCCATCCTCCCCAATCCCTTTCCCTTTGGTAACTGTTAGTCGATTCTTGGATTCTGTAAGTTTGCTGCTGTTTTGTTCCTTCAGTTTTCTCTTTGTTCTTATACTTCACAGATGAGTGAAATCATGTGATACTTGTCTTTCTCTGCCTGGCTTATTTCACTGAGCATAATACCCTCTAGCTCCATCCATGTTGCAAATGGTAGGATTGGTTTTCTTCTTATGGTTGAATAATATTCCATTGTGTATATGTACCACCTCTTCTTTATCCATTCGTCTACTGATGGACACTTGGGTTGCTTCCATGTCTTGGCTATTGTAAATACTGATGAGATAAACATAGGGGTGCATCTGTCTTTTTCAAACTGAGCTCCTGCATTCTTAGGGTAAATTCCTAGAAGTGGAATTCCTGGGTCAAATGGTATTTCTATTTTGAGTTTTTTGAGGAACCTCCATACTGCTCTCAACAATGGCTGAACTATTTTACATTCCTACCAGAGGTGTAGGAGGGTTCCCCTTTCCCCACATCCTCACCAACATTTGTTGTTGCTTGTCTTTTGGATGGTGGCCATCCTAACTGGTGTGAGGTGCTATCTCATTGTGGTTTTAATTTGCATTTCTCTGATGATCAGGAATGTGGAGCATCTTTTCATGTGCCTGTTGGCCATCTGAATTTCTTCTTTGGAGAAGTGTCTGTTCAGCTCCTCTGCCCATTTTTTAATTGGCTTATTTGATTTTTTTGTTGAGGTGCATGAGCTCTTTATATATTTTGGATGTCAACCCCTTATAAGATATGTCATTTATGAATATATTCTCCCATTCTGTAGGATGCCTTTTTGTTCTACTGATGGTGTCCTTTGCTGTACAAAAGATTTTTAGTTTGATATGGTCCCAGTTGTTCATTTTTGCTTTTGTGTCCCTTGCCCAGGAGATATGTTCATGGAGAAATTGCTCATGTTTATGTCCAAGAGATTTCTGCCTATTTTTTTTATGAGTTTTATGGTTTCGTGACTTACATTCAGGTCTTTGATCCATTTTGAGTTTACTTTTCTGTATGGGGTTAAACAGTAATCCAGCTTCATTGTCTCCCATGTAGCTGTCCAGTTTTCTCAACACCAGCTGTTGAAGAGGCTGTCATTTCCCCATTGTATATCCATGGCTCCTTTATCGTATATTAATTGACCATATATGCTTAGGTTTATATCTGGGCTCTCTATTCTGTTCCATTGGTCTGTGGATCTTGTGCCAGTACCAAATTGTCTTGATTACTGTGGCTTTGTAGTAGAGCTTGAAGTCAGGGAGCATAATTCCCCCTGCTTTATTCTTCCTTCTCAGGATTGCTTTGGCTATTCGGGGTCTTTTGTGGTTCCATACGAATTTTAGAACTATTTGCTCTAGTTCATTGAAGAATGCTGTTGGTATTTTGATAGGGATTGCGTTGACTCTGTAGATTGCTTCAGGCAGGACGGCCATTTTGACAATATAAATTCTTCCTATCCATGAGCACAGGATGTGTTTCTATTTATTGGTATCTTCTTTAATTTCTCTCATGAGTGTCTTGTAGTTTTCAGAGTATAAATCTTTCACTTCCTTGGTAGGGTTTAGTCCTAGGTATTTTATTCTTTTTGATGCAATTGTGAATGGAATTGTTTTCCTGATTTCTCTTTCTGATAGTTCACCTTTAGTGTATAGGAATCCAACAGATTTCTGTGTATTAATTTTGTATCCCGCAACTTTGCTGAATTCAGATATTAGATCTAGTAGTTTGGAGTGGATTATTTAGGGTTTTTTATATACAATGTCATGTCATCTGCAAACAAGTACCGTTTGACTTCTTCCTTCCCAATCTTGATGTCTTTTATTTCTTTGTGTTGTCTGATTGCTGTGGCTAGGACCTCCAGAACTATGTTGAATAGAAGTGGGGAGAGTGGGCATCCCTGTCTTGTTCCTGATCTTAAAGGAAAAGTTTTCAGCTTATCGCTGTTAAGTATAATGTTGGCTGTGGGTTTGTCATATATGGCCTTTATTATGTTGAGGTACTTGCCCTCTATACCCATTTTGCTGAGAGTTTTTATCATGAATGGATGTTGAATTTTATCAAATGCTTTTTCAGCATCTATGGAGATAATCGTGTGGTTTTTGTCCTTCTTTTTGTTGATGTGGTGGATGATGTTGATGGATTTTCAAATGTTGTACCATCCTTGCATCCCTGGGACGAATCCCACTTGATCATGGTGTATGATCCTCTTGATGTATTTTTGAATTCGGTTTGCTAATATTTTGTTGAGTATTTTTGCATCTCTGTTCATCAGAGATATTGGTCTGTAATTTTCATTTTTTGTGGTGTCTTTGCCTGGTCTTGGTATTAGAGTGATGTTGGACTCGTAGAATGAGTTTGGGAGTATTCCCTCTTCTACATTTTGGAAAACTTTAAGGAGAATGGGTGTTAAGTCTTCATAAATGTTAGATAAAATTCAGCAGTGAAAGCATCTGATCCAGGCACTTTGTTTTTAGGTATTTTTTTTATTACCAATTCAAGTTCCTTGCTGATCATTGGTCTATTCAGATTTTCTGTTTCTTCCTGGGTCAGCCTTGGAAGGTTGTTTTTTTTCTAGAAGGTTGTCCATTTCTTCTAGGTTATCCAGTTTGTTAGCATATAATTTTTCATAGTATTCTCTCATAATTCTTTGTATTTCTGTAGTGTCCATGCTGATTTTTCCTTTCTCATTTCTGATTCTGCTTATATGTGTAGACTGTTTTTTTTTGTTTGTTTGTTTTTTGATAAGTCTCGGTAGGGGTTTATCTATTTTGTTTATTTCTCAAAGAACCAGCTACTGCTGTCATTGATTCTTTCTATTGTTTTATTTTTCTCGATTTTATTTATTTCAGCTCTAATCTTTATTATGTCCCTCCTTCTACTGACTTTGGGTCTCATTTGTTCTTCATTTTCTAGTTTCATTAATTGTGAGTTTAGACTGTTCATATGGGATTGTTCTTCTTTCCTGAGGTAGG
Organism: Smutsia gigantea; assembly: GCA_032199065.1. Taxonomy (NCBI): domain Eukaryota; kingdom Metazoa; phylum Chordata; class Mammalia; order Pholidota; family Manidae; genus Smutsia; species Smutsia gigantea. The sequence continues at coordinate 13,817 of JAVSCE010001894.1, forward strand.
CCTGTATTGCAATATACTTCTCTCTTAGCACAACCTTTACTGTGCCCCACAGATTTTGCAGTGTTGAATTATTGTTGTCATTTGTCTCTATATATTTCTTGATCTCTGTTTTTATTAGTCATTGATCCATTGATTATTTAAGAGCATGTTATTAAGCCTCCATGTGTTGTGGGTTTTTTCATTTTCTTTGAGTAATTTATTTCTATTTTCATACCTTTGTGATCTGAGAAGCTTGTTGGTACAATTCAATCTTTTTAAATTTACTGGGGCTCCTTTTGTGGCCTGGTATATGATCTATTCTTGAAAATGTTCTATGTGCACTTGAGAAGAATGTGTGCCCTGTTGCTTTTGGGTGTTGAGTTCTGTAGATGTCTGTTAGGTCCATCTGTTCTAATGTGTTGTTCAGTGCCTCTGTCTCCTTACTTATTTTCTGTCCGGTTGATCTGTCCTTTGGAGTGAGTGGTGTGTTGAAGTCTCCTAAAATGAATGCATTGCTTTCTATTTCCTCCTTTTATTCTGTTAGTATTTGTTTCACATATGTAGGTGATCCTGTGTTGGGTGCATAGATATTTATAATAGTTATATCCTCTTGTTGGACTGACCTCTTCATCATTATGTAATGTCCTTCTTTGCCTCTTGTTACTTTCTTTATTTTGAGGTCTAATTTTTCTGATGCAAGTACTGCAACTCCTGCATTTTTCTCCCTATTAGTTGCATGAAATATCTTTTCCACCCCTTTACTTTCAGTCTGTGTATGTCTTTGGGTTTGAAGTGAGTCTCTTGTAGGCAGCATATAGATGGGTCTTGTTTTTTTATCCATTCAGTAACTCTAGGTCTTTTGATTGGTGCATTCAGACTATTTACATTTAGGGTGATTATTGATAGGTATGTACTTATTGCCATTGCAGGCTTTAGATTCATGGTTACCAAAGATTCAAGGGTAATTTCCTTACTATCTAACAGTCTAATTTAACTCACTTCACATGCTGTTACAAACACGACCTAAAGGTTCTTTTTTCTTCCTCCTTTTTCTTCCTCCTCCATTCCTTATATGTTAGGTATCATATTCTGTACTCTTTGTCTATCCCTTGATTGACTTTGGGGGTAGTTGATTTGATTTTGCATCTGCTTAGTAATTAATTGTTCTACTTTGCTGTGGTTTTATTTCCCCTTTTGACATCTATTAAACCTTAGGAATAATTCCATCTATAGCAGTCCCTCCAAAATGCACTGTAGAGGTCGTTTGTGGGAGGTAAATTCTCTCTGCTTTTGCTTATCTGAAAATTGTTTAATCCCTCCTTCAAATTTAAATGATAACCTTGTCAGGTAGAGTATTCCTGGTTCAAGGCCCTTCTGCTTCATTGCATTAAATATATCATGCCACTCCCTTCTGGCCTGTAAGGTTTCTGTTGAGAAATCTGTTGATAACCTGATGGGTATGTAATCTTTTTTCTCTCTCTAGCTGCTTTTAAAAGTCTGTCTTTATTCTTGATCTTTGCCATTTTAATTATATGTCTTGATGTTGGGAGGTCTGTGCACCTCCATGGCTTGAGAGACTATCTTCTTCCCCAGATTGGGGAAGTTTTCAACAATTACCTCCTAATGACACTTTCTATCCCTTTTTCTCTCTCTTCTTCTTCTGGTACCCCCATTATGCAAATATTGTTCCGTTTGGATTGGTCACACAGTTCTCTCAATATTCTTTCATTCTTAGAGATCCCTTTTTCTCTCTGTGCCTCAGCTTCTTTTTGTTCCTCTTCTCTAATTTCTATTCCATTTACAGTCTCTTCCACTATATCTAATCTGCTTTTAAATCCCTCCATTGTATGTTTCATTTCAGATATGGAATTTCTTAATGATTGAATCTCCATCTTAAATTTGTCCCTGAGTTCTTGAATATTTTTCTGTACCAGCATGAGCATGTTTACGATTTTTATTTTAAACTCTCTTTCCAGAAGATTGGTGAGTTCAGTTTCATTTGGCCCTTTTTCTGGAGTTTGTGAGATTTTGGTCTGAACTAGGTTCCTTTGACGTTTCATAATTCTATGTGGTGCCTTCTAGTGCCCAGAAGCTCTAGTCTCTGGAGCTGTCAGCCCCTAGAGTGAGGTTGGGAGTCATAGGGGAGTGGCGTTGGTGCCTGGGGGGAGGAAAAAGCTGTTTCCTAATTCCCGGCTGCAGTGCCTGTCTCCAATATCATAGCCAGTGGGCCGAGCACACAGGTGTAATCCTCTGTGCTTGGCATCTCTAGCTGTTGTAGGCAGGGCCTCCCTCTGGCTGGCCTGATGCCAGCACAGCGACTGCCGGTTTGCAAGAGGTGTGGGAAGGCCGGGAGGAAGGTGCAGCTGGCTGCATGTCACAGTGGGGGGGCGGGGGGGCCTTGGAGCTGAGCAGGCAGCCAGGGGGAGACCATCTGAAGCTCCTCAAAGTTCCCAACCTGCTGGCAGAGCACATCCAGACAACCTTGTCCACCTATCCCTTCTCCCGCTTAGCAAGCTCCGTGGAAATGCCACCCCTTTAGTAGCCCTCTTGCTGCTAGGAAGCCACTCAGACCGCCTGCCTTTCCTTTGTCCCAGAGTGGCTGGATGTGGATCTCCGTCCTCCACAAATGGCTAGAATCTCAGTCTTTCAAACACTCCACCTGTCCCAGCTTCCCAACCTCAGCAACCTCCAGAGCACCACACAATGTAGATTTGTGTTCCAAAGCAAACCTCCAGGGCTGGGTGCTCAGCAGTTCTAGGCTTCCACCCCCTACCCCCTCCATTTCTCTTCCTCCCGCCAGTGAGCCGGGGTGGGGGAAGGGCTCGGGTCCCACTAGATCAAGGCTTTCATATGTCATCCTGTTTCGTGAGGTCTGCTCTGTTCGTGAGGTCTGTATACAGTCTGGTGCAGCTTTCTTTCCTGTTGCTGTTTTAGGGTTAGTTGTATTAACTATATTTTCACACTACATGTGGTTTTGGGAGGAATCCTGTCTCACCTCTCACGCCGCCATCTTGAATCTCCTCTCTGTTGAATCTTTTGTTCAAGATACACGTTATTTTTAAGTTCACATTGAACATACTCCAAGATAGATAGATTATATGTTGGGTCATAAAATAGTGTCAATAAAATTAATACAATTGAAATAATACAGAATATGCTCTATGATCACATGAAATTGATTAGAAATCAATAACAAATACATCTGACTGAGTTGCTTTAACACACTAGAGGCATAATTCACAGGAGAGATGATTCTCTCATGGGAGTGTTTCTTTGGTTGATGTAGGTGAGTCCCACCCCCACCCCACTGTTCTCAGGGTCCAACTAAAAGGAAAGATGCAGGTGAAAGAGAACTTCCTTTCTGCACACATGGTTTGTGTGTGTGTGTGTGTGTGTGTGTGTGTGTGTGTGTGTAGATCTGGGAAATCCCTAGACATTTGGAAATTAAATAATATCTAAATAACACAGGGATCAAAGAAGAAATCACAAGCAAAATTAGAAAATATTATTAATTGATCAATGACTTTTAAAGATAATTTTTGAGAGCTGTTTTAGGTTCACAGCTAAATTGAGTGGAAGGCACACTAACAATGCCCCCCACATGTACAGCCTCCCCTATTATCAACAAGCCCCACCAGAGCAGAGCATTAGTTACCACTGAGGAATCTACGTGGACACATCATTATCACCCATAGCCTGTAGAATCCATTAGGGCTCACTGCTGGTGCTGTACACCCTATGGGCTTAGACACATGTATAATGACATTTATCCACCATTAGAGTATCATGCAAAGTATTCTCACTGCCCTAAATACCTCTGTGTTCAGTCTACTCAACCCTCAATGATAATTTTTTAAAACAGTGTATGATGACACCAAAACCACAAGCAGTTAAAGAAGAAATAGGTAATTTGGACTTCATCAAAATTTAAAACTTTTGTTAAGGACACTGTCAGGATAGTTAAAAAATACAACTCGCAGAATGAAAGAAAATATTTGCAAATCATATATTTAACAAGGGGCTGGTATCCAGAATATATGAAGAACACTTCAACCCAACAAAAAAAAAGACACATAAAACAATTTTCAAATGAGCAAAATATTTGAGTATGTACAGGCATATAAACAGATCAATGAAGCAGAAAACAGTCCAGAAATAGAACAGCACTTATATAGTCCATTTATTTTCGACCATGGCACCAAAGCGACTCAATGAGTAGAAGAGTCTTTTCAACAGTTGAGCTTGAACAACTGGTTAGCCACAAGAAACAAATATGAATCTTGATGTGAATCTCACACTATACATAAAAATTAATTCAAGATGTTTCAAAAACGTAACCATAAAAGCTACAATTGTAAAGCCTCTAAAAGAAAATATGGAAAATGTCTTTGTAAACTTTGGGATGACAGGATACATAGAGATCCTGTGTATCCAACCATGAAAGAAAAAAATTGTTAAACTTTATCAAGATTAAAGGATTTTGCTTATCAAAATCTATAATTAAAAATATAAATAGGCAAGCCACAGAATAGGATATGACATTTGAATACATATATCTGAAAACTGATTTGTAGTCATGATATAAAGGACCCCACCACTCAGTAACAAAACAATGGCCCAATTAAAAGCAGACAAAAGCCTTGCAGAGTCATTTCTAAAAAAAGAAGATAAACAAACACAAAGATATCCAATTATCACATAAATAGGTGACCAACATCATTAGTCATCAGAGATGTATAAGTTAAAGCCACCACTTCACACTAACTACAAGGCTAAACTTCAAAAGGCTGACAATACCTAACATTGGTGAGGACATGAGGAGTTGGCCAGGCATGGACTAATCATGACACTGCACTATTAACAAGGTTTGCAAACAATTTCTGTGTCCTTTGGTTCCCTCTAGACAAGGTATCTTTGCCACATTCTATTGTATTTTTCCATTCTGTTGTGAATTTGCAAATTCAGCCCTAAATACTGAGTGTTTGGCCTGTGGCTTCCAGGCCAGATGTGACCCCAGTGAGGTTATCACAGAGCTCAGGGAATATTTTCAAAGCATGATCTGGGATCTGGCATCTCTTATAAACAGCTTTCATTTCAGGGAATCTTCTCAGTGGAGGACTGTCTGGCTTGCCAAGATTTTCTTAAGAAGAGATTTGGTCTCTTCCTTTACACTGAGCCACATGCTTTCTGTACCTCTGTCAGCATCAACCTCAGGCGGGTCACAGCACCAACATGACAGAGAACTGTGAGGTCAGCAGGGCGCCTGAAACACATACATCAAAAGTGTTAAGTCATTGTATTTGCATGAATTAATTTGTCTTTTCAGAGCCCTTCAAAGTACATGTGTTGTCCTGAAATAAACAAATTCAAGACTTTTTTTTAATCCACTTGTGTGTCACCCTGCTTTTAAGTAATTATGAAGAATGTAGGTATTATTCACAGCAGGGACCTAAACCCATTTGGAGACTGCCATTCACCCCATTGCTGGAGGAAACTGGTTGACTTCCAACAAAAACACGCAAAATACCAAAGCCTCACTGCCCTTCTTCAGCACTTGCTTAGAGATTTCTGGGGAACATTACTAGGAGGCTCTGGAATGAACTCACAGAATAAGCCAGGGACTGGGGATCTGGCTTTTTCTCTCCATAAATCTCCTCCCCTCTAAAAAAAAAAAAAAAAAAAGACGGTAGTAACCAAAAATAGCAACACCATCAACCTGGTAGTGCAAGGAGAAACCCAACACATCTCTCAGCCAGAGGTGCCCTCAAATCTGAAAGTGCTCATGGGGACAAGGGAGGAGCAAATCTCTCTCCTGTCCCTAGTCTCTTCCTCCTCCTATCGGTAAGGTGGCACCTGGGTGGCTCTGAGTCAGTTGCTTACAGTTCCACATCACCGGCTTCAACCGTCTGTTCAGCAGACTTGTGCTGAGTGCCTGTCATGCATTTGCCGTGTGCCTCAGACATCTCCGTATGCCTTATAAGGCATATGGTGATATCTTCAATTTATAAATGAGAAAAGTAAGGCTCAGAGCTATTATAAATTTGTCCAAGACCACACAATTATCAGCAGCATATTCTAATGCAGGTCTGACCAGTTCCAAATTCTATTCTCTCAAATGAGCATACCATGCCCCATGACACTTCACTGCCTACAAGGATAAGAAAGAAGATAGAATACTTGCCTTCAATGAATATACATCCAATTAGGGAAGAAAGAACCAATCCAATCATGGAAGTAAGGGCTCCTAGATGCTCATGCCTTTCACATTACCTAACACAGCACAAGAAGCAGAGACCAGACTTCACTCCTATGGGAGGAGGCAGGGCCATGATGAGCCCTTAGTGGGGAGTCTGGGGGCCTGGTTCTCACTCTGGCTCTAGTGCCAACTTCTGAATGTCTTAAGGAGCTCACTCCCTTTGCTCGCCTTAGATATAAAGCAGAGTCCAAATTTCAAGCAGAGAAAATAATGTCCACACAAGACACATCATAGTATAACTGAAGAAACTCAGGCATAAAGAAAATACCTATAAAAGAACAGTAGGTAATGTGGGTGATCTAGCATGGTTGTTAAGAATGAGTGACCTGAGTAAGTGTGGTAACTAAACTTCTTGGTTGCAAAGATGTTGGATTAAAAACATCCCACACCCAGCAAACTTCCCAAGCCTCCAACATCGATGGACTAGGAGTACTTTTTATTGGTATGATCACCTAGCCCCATTTTTATACCATCTCTTGGTTTAGAAGATGTAATTTGACATATCAAATCCTTAACCAATTTTACTTAAAAAGCCTTAAATGATACTATCCAAGGAATAGCTCTTCTAAATACTAAAGTTAAACTAATGCACCAAGCAGTTATACAAAATAGAATGGCACTAGACATCTTAACAGCAGTACAGGTGGGACCTGTACCATAATTTAAGTTGTGTATTGTGTGTACATTCCAGATTATTCACAAAATGTCTCTGATTCACTCCAGGACCTCCAAAAGCTAGTCCAAGCTGTGTCAGGCCCAGAAGTCCCATGGACTACTACGATATGGAGCTGGTTTCCTAAATCCTTTTGAAGCCATAAAACTGCAAATGGTGATGGAAATGGAACCCAAGATAGAAGTGCCCATCTTCCAAGGCCCTCTCAACTGCCCAGTGATGGAGACCTAACTGCACCCTTTACTGCACCCCCTTCTCAGCATGAAGCAGCTAGAGTGGTCATCATCCCCTCTCCCCTAGCAGCAGCTAAGGTCTCCATCTGTAGAGGGGAGAATGAGACAGGGACCATGGGCTTAGACAGAGTAAGGTGAGGACCTCTGGAAAAAAGAAAGCAAGATAATCCATTATGGGATTTGCTTTGACCTGCTTGGGGGGGTGGGGGCGGAGGGGGGGGGCAGGCAGCTTGTTTTTCTGACTTTACCCAGGTGCTGCTTTTCTTCCTCCAGCCCCGAACAATGATTTGAAACCTGGGCAATGTAGCAAGCAAGCCCCCAAAAATGTAATAAAAACAGGAAAGATACCATCTTGAAAATTAGATTACATTTTAAAACCCAATTGGTTAAAAAGCAACTTTCTTAACATACTCTAACAGACAATAAGTCAGCCCACCTTGGGAGCACAGCGGGCAGCCTTGAGTGATAAGCTCCCAGACCAGGAAGCTGCTATCCTGGGAGGAAATCAGAGCAGTAGAATTCTTGTAAATAACCAGGAAGACTAATAAGAAATTTAGTGTTTCTTCAAAGGTAAACATTTTGGGACCACTTAGCAGGTGTACATTCCTAGCTCTTTGTCTCTTAACTGCCTAGACAATGCACCACCCCAGGGCTCTCTTGTCCCCTCCTGGCCTGAGCCAGGAGCTCTGTCCTCTCACTTTCTCTCTAAATAAAAGTCTCTGCCTTGCTCTCCTAAAAAAAAAACAAAAAAAACAGTAGGTAACAACAGACTTCTCATCAAGAATAATAGAATCAAGAAAATAAGGGAGAAACAGCTCCAAATTCACAACCTAAAATTTTATACCCAGCTAAGGTTTTATTCAAAAGTAAGGGTATAATAAAAACAATTGAGTGTAGGGACATACAATGAACTGAGTTTTCAAGTACAGTTTAGAGGAAAACACAGAGAACAAATGTGAGAAAAAAAAGACATCTCAGAGTAAGAAAGGGCTTTGGGGTAAAGATAAAACCAGGGGAAGCAGGGAAACATAGTCCCAGGGTAATGATGAAGCAAGAGTGTGGCTACAAAACGCCTTGTTTAGATTTTGGCAGCTGGAAGTTAGACATTGCTGTAACAAACACTGAAATTTATTAACTCTGGGAGTAGACAGAAGGTAGAACCTGATGGACCTTGACAAGGATATTGGTTAGGGCTTAAAGAAAAGTGAAAAGAATGTCCTTGTAAGCTGGAAGAGAGGGAATTCCTGTTACATAGTATGGAAATTTTGGCAATGCTCACCTACAGTGACATGGAAATAAGAAATGCTGATAATAAATTTGATCATCCACCCAAGGAGATTTCCAGGCAGGAGGTCGCTAAGGGCCTGCCCGGATTCTTCCAACCGTCTATAATAAATGCAACAGGAAAGAGAGGAACTGAAATTCTTTTCAGCTTCCAAGTAAAATTAAGAGGAATTGGAGGACAGAATTCCTTGCCAGAAAATTACTCTCAATGTAATACAGAGCCTAAGAATAGAGATCACATCTAGGTCACGGTTCAGAAAATGTGGTCTTAGAATAAGGATGAAACCAAGGGCGTAACTGTAAAATCCTTAGTTAAGGCCTCAGAAATATTTAAAGCAATGCCTCATGGACCATTTCAAATAAACAAATGGCTTTCTAAGGATCTTACAGGTGTGTCCTCCAGGCATTCTATGTTGACAACAGGGACCCTAAGAACTTTAACGTTGCTGTTCCACAGTACCTCACAGGGAGCCAAGGTTCAGAAGGATCTGTTTTCAGGTGTGGCTTTGGCTGATGCATTTCATACAAATTAAGCTCCACAAAGTTTTTAAGGGAATGTATTAGCTTACTCTAAAGGAACAGAGTAGCACAAAATTAGAAAGGGTTTTGAGCTCCTGAGCTTCTATAGAAAGGAAGCATACTAAGAATATTCAGCTGCAAATACTATTGGTTTCTTGTGGAAGATGAAAGATGACTCAGAAGGTCAGGAAGAGTGCAGCGAACAGAGCTGATAGTAGAAGAGTCTCAAGAAGTGGCAGAGCTCTGCTGGGGGGATTGGTGGGAGAGGCCCCACTGGGCTTCAGACTTGCTATGAACCAGTGATTGCTGTGTGCCCCCCACTTCAATCCTGTTTGAACAGCAGTATTCATTGTGATAATCCAATCCCTGTGCACCACTGTATGTTGTGTGTAGGGGAAGACAACTTGCCTCCTTTTCTCATAAGTCTTCAGAACAAGAGGAACTTTTTCCAAGTAGCCAAACCTGGGGAATCTTATTCACACTTGGACCTGAGTAGGGAACAAGATCCTCAGCTTTAAGCATATGCCTGTAGCCATAATGGGATGAAGCTATTTGAGGAGTCTTGAGAAGAAAAGAATATATTTTGCTTGGGAAGGAATACAAATAACTTTTCCTAGAGAGATATTGTGGCAGTTTAAAACATGGATGCAAATTCTTTGATACTTCCTCCATCAGAAGTGGCAGTCTGCGACCCTTTATTCTGAATCTGAGTGAACCTCTGACTCCTTCCACTAACACAGTTATGTGAGGGTGACACAGTGTGGCCTCCAAGCCTGGACCCCTGTAAAAGGCTATGTAGCTTCTGCCTTGGCACAGATTGCTTACTCTGGGAGCCCTGGGCTGCCATGCAGAAACTCTCTCTTGGACCTGCCATGTTGTGAGGAAGCCCAAACTACATGAAGAAGCCGTGGACAGGTGCTCCGGACAATATTTTCAGTCAAGCCTATCTTCTAAGTCACCCCTGCTCTGACACCAGGCATATGAGCAAAGAAACTCTCAGAGAGTTCTAGCTTTCAGCAAAAATGTCTCAAGACTTTCCAGCAGAGACCCCAGACGTCAGGGAACAGAAACAAACCATTCCTGCTACCCTGAATTCTGGGAGCATAATACAGTGGTTGTTGATGCCACTACAGCTCATCATGGTGTGTTAAGCAGCAATAAAAAAATGGGAACAAAAACTGAGAGATCTTACTAGTTAACGGTCCTCACTAAAAGAAACATTAAAGGATGTACACCAGTCAAAAGGAAAAAGAATTTGAAGAAATGGCATGGTTTAAAAAGAAAAATGGTTGAATTGAGGCATCTATAATTACTGCTTAAAAGGTTTAGTTTTTTAAAAAGTAAAAACTAGACAATAATAAGATAGGACATGGTTCAATGAATAGGTGAGGCATGCTAAGTTTTCATGTTCCGGAGGACAGAAATACTAAACAACTTCAGACTTTCTTAGAAAATTTTTAGTGTATAATGCATAATAAAACTTTAAGGTAAACTCTCAGAGTATAGAAGAAATCTTAGCTTCCAAACTAGCAGAGAGAAAGGGAAATAGATATTTTAATATATCCATTGAAAGTCAGGAAAGAAAGAAAAAAGCAGAAGAAAAATCCTTAGTAAGTAGAAAACCCAAAATAAGATGGTAGAGAAAAATGCTTAGCAATTCTGTAACTGTAAATGGGTTAAACTCGTATTTTAGAGGATAAAGATCAATAGGCTACATGAAAATAAAATAATAGTTAATGCTGCTTGCAGGAGCTACACATAATACACACAGACTAAAAATAAAGAGAAGGAAAATATTGATCAGATAAACACTGATCTATATTGTCTATTTTTTTTAATGTAGACAATCTATATTGTCTATATTAATATTAGACAAAATAGCATTTAAAAAAAAATTGGTAGGGATGAAGGACTGATCAATCCTACTCTCTCCCACTGCCAGGTAACTACAGCCCTTAACATGTTGCTTACTACTTGCAAACAAGAAGGATAGAGTTCTTACTGTGGCCCCTAGAAAACACACTATGCCATGGTGGGCAATTTCACCTTGCTCCCGACTATAATGAAAATTTTTTAGTTTCACTACTAGGTTTGATATTAACTATGAATTTTGGTAAATATCCTCGCTCAGGGTTAAAATTTTTTCCTCCTATTCCTACTTGCTAGTATTTTATTTTGAGTAGGCATTGGTTTTACTCAATGCTGTTTTGCACCTGTTATCACGGTCTCGAGGATTATCTCTCCTATCTACCCCTGTGGTACCATGAGTTAGCACATTTTCTAGTGTTAAATAGGATTGTCATTTCTTTCAGGGACTAGTGCCTTTTGCAATTAGGGAAGAGCATTGTGAAGGTTTGCTTATATATTATAATGTTTTATTTCTTTAAAAAAGCAAATATGACAAAATGCCAACATGTTAAATCTAAGCAGTGGCTCCATGGGTATTCATAACAGTTTCTGTATTCTTTTGGTTTTATAGAGTCCATCATTTTTTAAGTGCAAAGAATAAATAGCATTTTGGATTCTACAGATTATTTCAAAGAGAAGCTCAAGAATAGGATATGGAAGAGAATATGGAAAAAATTATGAGAAATATTAAGATTATGGAGAATAGACCCAAAAGTTGGTATGTAAAAGATTCTTTCCTCACACCATACCCAAAAATACACACACACACACACACACATCGATAGACAGGGATTGGTTTTAACTGACAGAGAAATAAATAAGAACAGCAGACAGTCTATAAAGAAATAGTGGTGAGAAGTAAAAACTTTGAGTGGTGAATTGGATTTAGTTAATTGTTAATCTGGTTATAAATTTTAATCCAAGTAAATTTTTTAAAGAAATTATATATTTAACTTAAAATTATTATGATCATTAGAAAAATTACTTATAGAATCTCAGATCATTTCAACAAAAACTAGGAGATATGGGTGTAACATGACTCTAGATTCCCTCTTTCTCACCAGAGTTCAAAATATTTGTGGGTCACTTTCTTTGCCTCTCAGTATTCTTTAGGCATTTCCCCACTACCTTTCGGAATTTACTCGTGGAGTGACAGGAGTTCACAGTGAAGAACAGCAGCAGCTTGGGTTACAGTCCTTGGGTTCTAAGGGCTTGTGCCTCCTCTGTGGTGGCTGGTTCTGTCCCTTGCATGTTTCCATCTAGAGAGTCATACAAATTGCTTTGATTCCGTAGAGATTTTATAGCAACTCCAGAGTAGGAAAGTTGGAGAAATGAGATTGCACACAGTCCAGGAAACATGGTTCCAAGAAAGGGAATGTGTTTAAATGGTGGGGGAGAAACTCCACCTCCTCAGAGAGCACAGGTGGGAGCTGCTTTATGGGGAAAATAAGCAGGCTGGACACCCAAGGCCAAGGGGGGAAGTGATCACCTCAGCAGCCAAAGATCCTGTCCACTGTCCCAAGGTTCTCCAGAGAAAGGAGGAGCAAGGGGTGGGGGTCACAGAAGACCCACTCCTTGTCCCAAAACTGCTCCAGTCAGGGAGGGAATCTGGTTCACCCTCTTTAACGTGGAGCTTCAGGCACCCTGGGTTCTCTCCAGCATCTGCCCAGAACTATTTCCAAATACTTAACCAGGCCAGGGAGACTCTGAAGGCCATGGCGCTGGCCTCTAGCCATGTACCTTCAGTGCCTTCTGTCTCACCGTCTCTCCACAGGGCTTGAAAAACTTGTCTTGCCAATGGGTTTCAGCCCTGGGCAAGTTCGCTATGGATTCAATGTGACCAAAGAAATTGACAGCAAAACTGTTCTTGGGGTGAAAAGGGTTTTACCCAACTTTATTTCCAGGTGGCAGGTCAGTCACTAAAATCCCGTTCACTCAGAGCGAGTCTGTATGCAGCAAGCCGGTCCCTTCCTCTGGGCTCCTCTGTCTGCACAATGGTGCCACACAGCCATCCTCTGGGCCTCTCTGCACAGCCGTCCCATGCAACTGTCCCCCGGGCCTCTGTCCTCAGCGCTGCCACCACTCCAGCCTCTGCTCTCCTGCAGCCTTGCAGCCATACCACCATGTCTCGCACAGAGCACTGGGCGGAGCTCTTTATAAAGAGTCAACAGCCATGTATTGCCCACGGGTGTGCAGTGAGCTAATCAACCAGGGACAGGTGAGAATCCTGACCACAGGAACTCTCATTGTATCCACAGACTCCAGGACTTTCCGCCTGCCACCATACACCCCCTTGGCTGAAGCACTGCCTCCAAGAGTGAACAAGTCTGAGAGACATGGTCCCACCAGGCTGGCAGAGCCTTCATCTCCAAGGCAGAGCAGCCCCATGTGTCCCTCCAGGCTGGCGGCTACCCCAGGAGAAGGGAAGACCTCACTCCCCGTTACAGGGAGCACATCCAGCCTCCGCCCGTGGTTCCAATGGCTCAGCCTGGGCGTTAGCCGGAGGACAGGGTCCCGGCTTGGGCTTGGAGTTTAGGGCGGGAACCCGCCCTGCTCTCTGCGGGTGGACACCTGGCATGGCCATGGCCGTGGTCAGCAGTCATGCCCCAGCCCAGCCAGCAGGCTCAAGTCCCCGCGTCCCCGTGTGAGGACAGAGTAGGGATCCCGATGGTCAGGCACCACCTCCTGCACCCACTCTCCTCAAGGGCGCCCCTGTGGGGTCTGCCCAGTGAGCCTCGGGCCAGTCGGGGCCCTGCTTCAGGAACGCACTTCCTTGGAGTGAGGAAGGCCGTCACACGTGCAGGGGGCTGATGAGAGGGGCTGTGCCAGCCCAGGCCTCGCCGTCACCGCGGGACTCAGGGCCCAGCCTGGGTCCTCGGCCTCGGCCCACACCCCGCTACACGGATACCGGCCTTTGAAGGCAAGGTGCACGGCTGCCATGAGCTCCGCTGCACGCCTGCGCTGGGCGGACTCAGGTGCGAAGCCAGGGCTGGCAAGGGTGGGGGTTAGGCTCTTGGGAGACGGGAGCTGCCATGTGAGCCTGGCCCCGCCCACCAGAAGTGTGCCGGGCACCACCGGAAGTTTGCCTGGCACCTGCCGGAAGTGCGCGGGGGTGGGGGGCTCGTGTTGGAGGAGTAGCAGACGGCGGCATATTCACAGGGGAAACCTACACGTGAGGGACCCCCAACCCAGAGACTGGGGCTCCCGGATGTCATGCTGACAAAAGAACCAGAGGTACGAGTGACGCACGCAGGCCGCCTAGGGGCGAGGGCTGTGGCTGCCCCGGGGGACTGCAGGGGGACTGCCTGGGCTGGGGCTGCCTTGTTTTCCACAGTAAGACGACACATAGGTGGCCATGCTGCTGAACTCCAGCTCCCATGTCCAGCCATGTGTGCACCTTTCCAAGCGCACAACACCAAGATAAGCAGAATGTAAGCAGACACTGGGTGGACACGCAGCTCAGCGGCCGATATGTCTGGCATCCCGGAGAGCACCGGGGGCCAGGTTCCACGGTTCTGAGCACCGTCTCGGCTGAGTTAACCCACACCCAGACCCGAGCAGGCCGCCTGCTTTAATCCCTGGTTTAAGGAGGAGGAAACAGATACAGGGGGTGAGCTGCAGCCAGGGCAGGGCCCTGTGGAGACACCGGCTGTGCAGGAATGGGAGAGGGGAACACAGGCCCGGCCAGGGCATCCTGGACACGGGCTGACAGGCAGAGGACCTCTGAGAAGAGGCCCATGGGGCTTGGGCAGAGGCAGCCACCCAGACGACTGCCCCACTGCACATTTTGACCTCATGAAACAGAAAACACGGAATGTGCACAAAACCCCAGGCCAAGGTCACCTCCTTGCTCCTCATCCTGTAAGTGTGTGGTTAATGTAGACATTCAGCCCATCTGTGCAGTGTTGGTATTTGGGTCCATAGCAGTCAGACGGGCTAGGAAACAAACATCCCCAAAACACCAGAGGCAAGTTTCATTTTGGTTCTTACTTGCTCACACTGCCTGTGCACCCAGTTGTCTGGGACCCAACCCTAATCAGGCTCACTCGGAAGCTCAGGTGGGCATCTCAGGTTTTCTGGGTACTGTGGCAGAGGGAAAGAGCCGGTGACCATAGCAGGTCAGCTCACTTTCCACTGTCACCCCAGCTCCTGCGTCTGAGAGGACACATGGTGATGGCACCAATGCAGACCCGGGGCAGGATGGCTATGGGAGCCTCTGCACCCACATGCTGCTGCCGAGCCTAGCGCTGGCCCTGGTCCAGGCATCCCTCAGCTGGAGGGAAAGAGGATGCCGCCTCACCCATCTCTGCAAGATGGACCCCACAGGGCTGAGTTCCAGGCCCACGTGTCTGGCCCCCGTCATTCCCTCACTTCCCCCAGGACCAGGGTCCTGCTCATGCTGGGGACAAGAGGTCACCCTACGGGGCCAGCCTGAGGTCAGGAGGCAGCCTCAACTGGGTCTGATGTTGCCCTTTCCCCGGGATGGGCTTGACCCCCACCCCCACCCAAAAGGCCTAGCCTGGCCTGGCCATCGGTGGCAGGAGCCACGGGTGGCTGTGAATCATGCCTCCTCTGTAACTTGTCAGTTGACTTTAAACAAACACACTGAGGAGAACACATCTGGAGAAGGATTTCTGCTGAATACAAGACAGGAAATGAGGCCTTTGAGGGGGTCTGCCAAGTCCCGCCTGGTGCAGGGAGGGGTTGGGCCTGGTGGGAGCCCCTTGGCCAGCTGCTTCTTCACATGCAGCCACCGTCCAGGGTCCCAAAGTGCTCACTGCCTTTCAGAGCCCGGCGGGTCCCAGGAGCACCCTGCCCTGAGTCTCACAGCATCAGGAGGTGGGGTTCGCCCACACTGAGCTGGCACAATGGAACTCCTGCACTACTGAAATCCACTCCACCTGGTCTCGGGCAATACAGATCAGCCCGACACAGGCCCTGGCTCACCGCAGCCCAGGCCCGGGTGGCTGGCTCACAGCCAGGGTCTGCTGGGAAGCCTTGCCCTCGAGCAGGGGAGGGGCTTCTTTCCTGCATGCCCAATGTCCCATTCTGGGAGCATAGTCTTCCCACTGGGCCCAGATCTAAAAAGCCCTCCCCGCCATGTCAGTGCAGGCACTGGGCTCCCCCTGCCTCCTGAGCACCCCTGCTGTGGTGAGGACACCCTGGCAGCAGAGCATGGCTCCCCCGAGCCCACAGCTGTCAGGCACCTGGGGAGGCCTCGGGTATGCCACCAGGGCCCAGGCCATGGTAGCCCAGGGCTGCTGCCCGGAGGCTGGCAGTGTCAGGGACAGTGAGGATGTCCCTGACGTGGTACGGGGTTGGAGGGGAGAAGGTGCTGAGGCTTCCCCTAGAAGGGACATGACCAGCACTTGATGTCACCAAAGTTGGTGGCCATGGAAGAAATAGTAACGACGTTGACAACAGAGGTAAGAGCCCCTGAGGCCAGTTCTGAGCCCTTTACGTGCATTAACTCACTCCACCCTGGAAACAGCCCTGTCAGGCTGGGGGACGAATGCTGTCACTGACCCCATCTTACAGGCAGGGGACAGAGGCATAGAGCAGCAGTCACACAGCAGGCAAGCATCACTGGCAGGTGTCCCACCCTCATCCTTTGTGGTGGAGGTGGTTTGGGGCCCTGGATGGCAGCTGGGTTAGGCCTCCTACCATGGGCCATGGACGTCAAACCCTGCATGCCTCTGCCACCCACCACCATGCTGTCCAGGCGTCTCCAAGGACCCACGGCCACATGACCGCCTGCTGTGCTGTCCCTGGGCCACCGCACAGGTCTGCTCACGGGTATACATCACCCACTTCCTCTCCATCTCTGCCCCAGGGTTCTCTCTCTCCAGTCCCTCCGTCTTATGGGCACACACAGATCCATGCACACACTGCACACACCACGTGCACAGCTACAGATAGGTGAGTGACAGGCCAGGGCCCCCATCACCCCCACCTCTCACGGGCCCCCACCTGCCCGTTGAGCCGAGGAGGCGGCTGGGGGTTCACCGTTAGAATGACACAGACCCCCAAGGAGACACTGTCTGCAGGGATGCATGGCGGCCTCAGCGAGCTGCTGCTGGAAGCTGCAAATATTTACATTCTCAGAGTCTCCTGCAGGGAAGTCATGATTTTCTCAAAGCCCTTATCCAGGGATGTGAACATGGAGATGACACAGTTGGGCCTCATCCCATGACTAATATTACTTGTTTAAGTCCTGTTTTGATAACATTTTAATCCTCCTAGTTCATGGAAAAGGAAGATAGGACACACTTCGCCCTCACCAGAGCACTCTGGAACATCACATGGGCTCCTCGCCATCTCCTCACCGTTGCCTAGGGACCATGTCCCCCGAGACCCTGAAACCCACCGATACCTGCCCAGGGGCCCAGAGCCGCCCTTTCCCCCACCCTCAGACGCCTGTCCTGCCAGCCAGTCGGGCTTTGAAAGCTGGAAGGACTGACTTCTTCCTGCTGTGGTCCTTGTCTTTGTACAATGTTTCCTCTACTTTTTTATCTGCCTTTTTAATAGCAATATATATTTATTGAAACACATAACATATATAAAGAGCTTTATATTATTTTATATTGGTAATGGGGAAAAAGCAAGTTACAAACAGGTAGCTACAGAGGATTCCACTCTTAAAAACAATGTATGGGTGTGTAGATGAATGAATGCATAGAGAATATTATGAAAGGATATGCACAAAAATATAGTGGGTATGATGAGGTAATAGGTGGGCTTATGGTGATTTAAAATTTATTTTTTATGCTTTTTTTGTAAATGCTTTCACATTTTCTCAGGAGACGTGCAACTTCTTTTTCTATTTTTTCTTTTTTTTTTAACCAGGAGAATAGTAATATTTTTTTAGATATAATTCATGTAACATGAAATTCACATTTTAAAGATTACAATTCAGCGATTTTTAGTGTATTCACAGAGATATACACCATCACCATTATCTAATTCTAGAATATTGTCATCATTCTACAAAGAAATCTTAAACCCATTAGCAGTCATTCCCCATTCTATGTCCTCTGCCTGGAAACTATTCATATATTCTCCATCTCTGTGGATTTCCCTGTGCTGGACATCTGGAATGGCCAGACTCATAGGACGGTCTCCTGTGCCCAGCGTCACGTTCTGAGCATGATGCCTTCATGGCCCATCTGTCCTGTGGCATGAATCAGTGCTCCATCCCTGTTTAGGACTGAATAATATTCCACTGTGTGGATATACTGCCTTTTGTTCATCCATTCATCAATTGATGGGCATTTATGTTGTTTCCATTTTGGGGCTGTTATGAGTAATGTTCCTGTAAACATTTGTACAAGTTTTTGTGTGTGTATTGTTTTCAATTCTCTTTGGTAGATACCTAGGAATGAAATTCCTGAGTCATGCAGTAACTCAATGTTCAGCTTTTTGAAGAACTGAAAAACTGTTTTCCAAAGTAGCTTCACCATTTTATATTTTTGCCAGCAATATATGAAGTCACTAACTGCTCTATATCCTAGCCAACACTTAATATCTGTGTATTTTATTCTAGCTCTCTTAGTGTGAAGTGTTATCTCCCTGTGGTTTTGATATACATTTCCCTAATGACTAACAATGCTGAGTATTTTTTCATGTATTTATTGGCCATTTATATGTCTTCTTTGTAAAAATGTCTATTCAAGTCCTTTGTTCATTTTTTAATTGGGTTATTTGTCTTTTTATTATTTAGTTGTAAGTTTTCCTTATACACCATGGCTGTGCGTCCTTTATCTGATATATAATTTGAAAATGTTTTCTCCTATTCTGTGAGTTGTGTTTTAATTTTCTTAAATGTGTCCTTTAAAGCAAAAACATTTTAAATTTTGATCGATTCTCATTTATCTATTTTTCTTTCATACCTTGTGCTTTTGGTGTTATAGCTAAGTAACCATTACCTAACTCAAAGTCATGAAGACTGGTGCCTATGTTTTCTTATAAGGGCTTATAGTTTGAGTTCTTACACTTAGAACTTTGATCCATTTCAAGTTAATTTTTTTATATTATGTGAGGTGGGAATACACTTCATTCTATTGCATATGGATATCCAAATGGTCCAGCACCATTTGTTGGAAAGGCTATTTTCCCCACTGAGTGGCCTTGGTACCCTTGCTGAAAACTAATCAACTATAAATGTAATGATTGATTTCTAGACTCTCAGTTATATTCCATTGGTCTATATGTCTGTCCTTAATGCCAGTACAACACTGATTTGATTATGATAGCTTTGTAGTGAGCTTTGAAATTGGGAAGTATGAGTCTTCCAAAGTGGTTCTTATTTTTCAAGATTTCTTTGATAATACTTGAATTTCCATATGAATTTTAGGATCAACCTGTCAATTTCTTCAAAAAAGCCAAATGGGATTTTAAAAGGAACTGTAATGAATCTATAGATCAGTTTGGGGAGTACTGGCATCTTAACAATACTGTGTCTTCCAGCCCATGTGCATGGGATATCTTTTCACTTACTTGCATCTTCCTTATTTCTTTTAATAGTGTTTTATAATTTTCCATGTATAAGCCATTCACTTCTTTTGTTAAATTTGTTACTAAGTATTTTATTATTTTGATGCTATTGTAAGTAAAATTATTTTCTTGACTGCATTTTAAATTGTTGACTGCTTTTATATAGAAATACAATTGATTTTTGTGTATTAATCTTGTATCCTGTCACCTTGCCAAAATTGGCTATTAATTCCAAGTTTTTTTTGTGGGTTATTCATTTTTCCATATACAAGATCATGTCATTTGTGACTAGAGATAATTTTACTTCTTCCATATACTGTCCACAAAAACACATTTCAAATATAATGGTATAGGCAGGTTGAAATTAAAAGGATGAATAAGGATGCAAACATTAATCAAAGAAAAGAGTGGCTATATTAATATCAGATAATATAGACTTCAGAACAAAAAAAATACCAATGACAGAGAAAGACATTACCTAATGATGAAAGTGTCAGTCTGCCAAGAAGGTATCACAATCCTAAATGTGTATGCATCAAACAACAAAGCAACAAAATATGTGAGGCAAAAAACTGAGAGGAGAAATAGACAAATACACAATGATAGCTGGTTACTCCAGCACCCACTGTGATAGTTTATTGTGGCTGTAACAAATTACCACAATTTATTTGCATTAAACAACACAATCTATTATCTTACAGTTCTAGAAGCCAGAAGTTTTAAATGGTTCTCACTAAAGTCAACATGTCAGCAGAGCTGTGCTCCCTCCAGAGCCTCTAGAAGAGAATTTGCCTCCTTGCCCTTCCCAGCTTCTAGAGGCTACCCACTCTCCTTGGCCCATATCTCCTACCATTTTCAAAGCCAGCAGCATAGTGTCTTCAGATCTTTCTCTGACTCTGACACCCCTACCTGACTCTTTCACTTTTAAGGGCCCTGTGATTACAGTGGGCCCACTCTGATAATCAAAGATAATACCTTTATCTTAGTGTCAACTGATTAGCGATCTTAATTCCATATGCAACCTTAATTCTCTTTGCATGTAACCAAACATATTTACAGGTTGTGGGGATTAGGATATAACTATCTTTGGGGGGATCATTTTTCTGCTTACCACAGTTAACTTTGGGTTTGTGTGAACTGCTATTGCTACCTCAGGCAGCTGGGATTTTAAATAATTGCCACTGATTGTTTTCAACAAATGCCCTTGGGCAAAATGCTTGCACGCTACAAGGTATGTGTCAGAACAAATAAAGACAAGCCCTATGAAAGGGGTTGTCCAGGGACCTTCCAGACAGATCAAATAATAATTCTGTAAGAGTGGTGTTTGGGAGGTCCAAAAGCATTCTGCCCTTCCAGTGGCTGCTAGGCTGCTGGTTTTCAATGTTGTCACTGGGTTATTGGTTTTCAAGGCTAGTATAGAACTGGGGAGAGAAAAATGGGATTAGAACAAGTTAAAATTCTACAGTGCTTACTGTTCTTACTGAGATTCAGTGGTTTGGCTTGAATAAACACTTCAGATTGTTGGAAATTTTCACCAATTTCCAGAGCTCTTTGAAAGTGATGACAAATTTTGCCAATGTTCATGTTGCTTTTATATGATAACAGATTTTCAGAGGTCCTTACTCTGTCTTTCCTACTGGTGTCACTTCTATAATTTCCATGATATGGATGTCACATGACAGGACCTGACAAGAGTCCAAGTTCCTTTCTTCCCAGCCTTTTGTATCCTCTGAATACCGATTCTTTACAGCAAGATCCAAGAAGAGAAGGAGACTGCCAAGATAGACCCAGGCCAGTGTGGGAGGCGGAGAGGGAGGAGAGGCAGTACCTCACTTTGCTCCTGTTGAAACACTTTAAAAGGCACCATGAGCCTGGCCTCACCATATCACCCCCAGTATGGGTGATCAGCTGCATTGTCAGGTGGTTGGTGGCTGGTCAGGTCAGCTAGAATCCTGGTTTCTGAGTCAGAAAATCAGTTATCAAAATACATAAAGCTATAGAAATTAAAAATGTTATGAATATAATCTCACTAGCAAGTGTATCTCCTAGAGAAGTAATTATATATGTGACACAAAGAAGACTGCATTGTCATTGTGATAGAAATGTATGAACAACATAAATGTATTCAAAAAGGAAGTGATTAAAAATATTTGGGGGTGCAATGGAGTATATATATACACACATATATGTTATATATTTGTATATTTTTTGTATATGTTATATATATACTTTGTGTACATATATATATACTTATACATAGCAAAGAAAAGCCACCAGTGAAAAATAATAAAAGCCCAGAGAACTGTACATACACAGTAAATGGGAATTTATGATTTAAAAGTTTCAACTGGCCATTATATTGAGTCATATGAAAGTGCTATTTTCATAGAACAGAAGTGATTGAATATCAACAATTTCATATTGGATCTATTTATATATAAATAAATGCATTTAAACAAAAGAGAAAAGATACACATCAAATTGTTATAAGTTATTACCTCTGAGAAAAAGTAATTAGAGTAGGGAACTAGAGAGGAACTATCAGAGTTATAACATTCTTCAAGAAAAATACATTTGTGTATAATGTGTAATTTTTAAAGATAAAATTAATGTTCAGTCACATAGCCTATAAACCAGTAATAAAGGCATAATGATACTGGAAAGTAAATACAGAGCACTAAAAGAAAAATAGACATGTCTATTAAATATATGAAAATGTAAAATTTGTTAGCTAAAAATACAAAGAACACTGAATAATTCACAGTGCTTGCTAGGAATCAGTAAGATGGGTACACATGCACACATGCACACATCCCCCCAGTGGAACCCTACATTAGTTCAACCTTTCTGGAAGCAATTAGAAAGTCTATATCAAGATAGTTTATAAATGTATGCCAAGTATTCTGCCTCCGGTTGGAATGTAGAAAGTTGTGACAGATCATACCTCCTTTGGTAACAATAGAAAACACTGGACAGGCTAAGAAGCAAAACTAAAAACATAGTAGAGCTGTGGAGACAAAGAAGTCAAAATAAATGAAATTTCAGAGAGGGATGAATGCTTACTAGGGAATGTGTGGCCACTTTTCTCCCTGAGTGAATTTTCAAGTTTGAACACAGGCAAATGGAAATCAGGCCTCTCGAGGCTAAAGAACTTTCTTGGAGTACAGAGAAATCCAAAACCTTTAAACAACTAAGTGGGTTGGCATGAAATTAGAACCTGAAGTATTCTCAAACACAAAGATAGTTCTCCCAACTCCCTGGGACCTTTTTGAACTCTGGTTCAAAAAGCCAAGCAGAAAACAATAGCACCATTTTGCTGAGGAGACATACTGGCGCACCGAGGATTTGTAAGGCAGAACTCCGGAGAAGGAGGAATCATAAAGAGAAAACACTCCGGAACACTGAAGGAGGGTCTTGACCTGTTGTTGAATGCTAAACTGTGATAAATATGAATTTCCACAAAGCTGGGCAAAGAACTACTGGGTAGCTGTAAGCTGAGCATGGTTTAGAGGAAAATCTGAACACAATGACAGAAATGGAGAATAGTAAAGAGTCAAATGGAATTTCTAGAGCTAAAAATACAATATTCAAAATAAAAAAATGCACTGAATGGATGTAAAAGCATATCAGACACTGAATAAAGGATCAGAAAACCAGAAAACAGCAACAGAAACTATGCAAACTGAAGCAGAGATTTTAAAAACTGGAAAAAAAAATGAAGTGAGTTTCAATAACCTGTGAGACAATATCAAGTGGTCTAATATGTGTCATTGGAGCTCCAAAAGGAGAGAAGGAAAGAATTGTGAAAAATTATGTGAATAAATAATGGTTGGATTTTTCCCAAAATTTGATAAACACTATAAATTTACAGATGAAAAAATTTCAAGAAATCACAAGTAGGTTAAACACAAGGAAAATCACATCAAGGTATATCACAATCAAATTGCTAAAAATCAGTGACATGAAGGGAAAGTATTAAAAGTTGCCAGAGAAAAAAGACACATGACTTACAGGGGAACAAGAATTTAAACTGATTTCTTGTGAGAAGCAATGCAATGACAGCTATGAAGTAATTAAAGAAAAAGCTTTATACTGTCAACCTAGAATTCTACCTTCACTAAAAATATCTGTGGCAGGCAGAATAACAGCTCCTCAGAGATGTCCACATCTGAATCCCTGGAACCAGTGGATAAGTTATGTTACAGGGCAAAGAGGAATTAAGGTTGCATGTGGAATTAAAATTACTAATCAGTTGACTTGAAGATAGGAAGATTATCCTTGGTTATGCCCAGGGGCCCAGTGTAATCATTAGAGTCCTTAAAAATGGAAGAGGGAGTGTGATACAATGATTTAAGTGAAATGTATATTTGGTCATTCAGACAACCAAAATACATTTCTCAGATATATGTGATCCGTATCAAGGTTCCAGAAAACACTTCAGAGCCAGAAAGGTGAAATGGGTGTCTTCATATGTTGATGAGGAGACTTTTGGACCCCACCCAGGGGCAGGACTGGTTTCCAGGGGGACCAACCATGTGATTAGAAGAAGGGAACGCTCAGCCCACACACACCCCAACCTCCAAGAGCCCAGAGGGAAAATGGCCTAGAGGTCGACTCGAGCAATGGCCCGTGACTGCAGCAAAGCCTTCAAACAAACCCAGGAGAACAGCGTTTGGGCCCTTTTTCATCCTGCTTCCCTGCTGAGACAGTTTCCACACTTGGGGAACTAGACCACTTCCACATGCCACCCACTGCACCAGGCCCCAAGGCTCTGAGGATAGAAGCTCTTTAATTTGGGGCCTTGCCCTGTGTATCTCTTCATCTGGCGGTTAACCTGTATCCTTACAGTGTCCTTTATTAAACTGGTGAACGGAGTGTTTTCCTGAGTACTGTGAGCTGCTCTAGTAAATTAATGGAACCTAAGGGGTAGGTCTGGGAACCTCCAACCTGTAGCCAGTTGGTCAGAAGCACAGTAAACAGCCTGAGACTTGCCACTGGCATCTGGAGTTGGGGGTGGAAGGCAGTTTTGTAGGACTGAACCCTTAGTTTGTAGAATCTAATGCTATCTCCAGGGTGACAGTGTCAGAATTGAGTCCTTGGACACCCTGCTGGTGTCTGAGAATTGCTTGGTGTCCTGAGTGGGAAGACCCCCCCACACACACACACACACACATACACACATATTGGAATTGGGACAAGGGACCTGAACAGAGGGAGGCAGAAAAACTCAGAGCACAGGTTATGTGAGGGACTCAGTCCATGAGTGTGGGCTCTGACAATGGAGGAAGGAGGACAGGACCCAGGAACAAAGGCAGCCCGGGAAGGTGGAGAAGGCAGGAAGTGGCTTTTCCGCCCTGTCACCCGAGCAGGGGTTGTGGTCCTGTCAGTGCCTTGGTTCTGGCTCAGCAAAAACTATTGGACTTTGAACTTCTAGAAATGTAGGATGATAAATTTGAGTTGCTGTAAGCCACCAAAGAAGTTATCCAAAAGGCTCATAAGCATTTGGAAAGTGCTTCATGTCATTATTTACCAAGAAAATACAAATTAAAGCCACAGTGAGACATCACCCAAAATGCACCCAAATGATTAAAATTAGCCCAAGTATTTGAAGGCTGTGGAACACCCAAGTGCCTGGACATCATTTGCGGGAGCTAAGGGTATCCAGCCACTGTAGAAAACTGCTTCCACGTGTCTGTCAAAGCTGAATATCCTCCCCTCCCACTCCTGGGTCACACCCACACGAGGGCTTGCACCCCAGCATGCACTGCAGCATTATTCACGACAGCCTCAGTGACACCAGCAGGTGGGACGGGATGCGTGAGCAGTGCCGAGGAACGGACCACCGACCCGCCACATGGGCAGATGCGGAAACCGGCCCGCTGAGCCATGGGACCCAACGCAGAAGAGCTCGTGCTTCCTGTGAAGGGCTCAGGCGGGAAAAATCAACGCCTGGTGACAGAAATCAGAACATCAGCTACTTGGGAATGGGGTTGCAATACTGAGAAGAGGGGCTGCTTCCAGGTGGGGGGACACCTACTCTGAGAGGTGAAGCATGAGTCGGTGGGCACATTTGTGGAGATGCACACTCTGAATTTGAACCTGTCCTACTGGAAGTTAGACCTCAATCTTAAAATAGGTACAAAAACCCACAAAAAAAGTTCATTTCTCTAGAAGCAAGTAGCTCTTCTTAGGAATATTTACCAACACATTAGTCTGAAATGTAAATATTTAGTCAAATTTTTGAGGCAATGTAAATGTCCCAGATTACTGGAAACCTCTCAATGTGGCGAAGCATGGGGCCGCTGGGAGGAAGGGCTCCACTGGTGGGGGTGTGGGCTGGAGCCAGTGCCCCTCAGCTCCCTGATGAGGGGGCCTGGGAATCCCCAGCCGCGGGGAGTGAAGACCCACCTCAAGGCGGTGCCACCCAGCCCGTGCCTCGTGAATGGTGGGCACACAGCGACGGCAGGAGGGGTGGACCGCCCGTGCTAGGTATGGTGCAGGAGACAGGGTGGGACCCTGGCCGGTGTGGCCGGCTGCAGGTGGCCTGGCTCTTCCCCTGGGCCAGGCTCCAGGTTGGCAGGGGTGCACCTGGCGAAGCATTGCTGAGGAAGGGCCTGCTGCCTAGACGCACAGGCAGGAGAGCCTCGCACAGGCAGGAGAGCCTCGCACAGAGGGATGGTGGCAAGGACCACGAGCAGGAGACATGATGAAGCCTCGGAGGTGCTGCCCCGGTCAGGGGTCTAGGCGGCCCCATCATGCGAGAGTTGGGGGACCTCCATCCACATTCCTGTCATCCCAGGAGGTCTTGGAGGGTCAGACAGCCCTCTGCTGACCCAGGGAGGGGGGACACAACTGGGTCTGGATTCAGCCTCTGGAAGCCCCACCAGGCTTGCCCCCAGGCTCCCATCTTTACTTGAAAAATTGGGACACTTGATAAAGATGAAAATGCAGTTCAGTGGATGAAGGAAACGTTCTGGTAAACAGTGCTGGAATGGTCAGTCATCCCCGTGCGGAAGGACAAGAGAGAAGGTGCCGGGCCTGAGGGTCCCCACACCCCAGGCAAAGATACACTCAAAATGGGCTGCACACCCCAGTGGAGGACTTAATGCTGCACAACTTGTAGGGGAAAACGGGAGAGTGTCTTTGCAGCTTTGTGTTAGGCCATGAGCCTTAGAAACACCACCAAAAGCAGGACTGATTAGCAAAGAACTGATAAATTGGCTTTCATAAAAACTACACACTTTGCCCTCTGAAAGACACTATTAATAGATTAAAAGACAAGTCGCAGAGCTGGCAAAACCAATCGTAAATCTTGTATCTGATAAAGAACTTATCCAGAATACACAAAGAGCTCTCAAACTCAACAATAAGAAGACCAACAACTCCATTTAAAAAAGTAATTTAAAACATGTGCCGCCAAAGAATATATATGATGGCAGGTGATCATGTAAAAAGACGTCTGGCATCAATGACCCTTAAGGAAGTGAGAATTAAAATCACATGAAATACTGGCACACGCCTCAAGGAAAAGCTAAAATCAAAACACAAAAAAGCATCTGACAATATCGAGTGTGACGAGGAAGAAGAGTAACTGGCGGTGGGTGCGGACAGGCCCTTCCCTCTGGCAGACAGCTGGGCAGTTTCCATGAAGGTGAACGCGCCCTAGCGCATGACCCAGAGAGCAAGCCTGGAGAAACGAACACCTGTGTCACCACAAAAACTCGTACGCAAATGTTAATGGCAGCTTCGCTCATGATCACTGAGCCTGGGAAAGCCCGCATGTCCTTCAGCAGCTGCAGGTTTGGGCGAACGCGGAATGGAAAACTAGGCAGTGCGGAGATGCGCAGCGACCCGAGGGACCCCAAAGGCATCGTGCCGAGTGAGGAAGCCAGGACCAGAGACCAAGCGCCGGGCGCGTCCGCGGAGCAGCGCTCTGGAAAGGGCCGAGGGGGCGCTGGCGCAGGGCACGGGTTGGCCCGAAGGGTCTCCCAGGGAGCTTGGGGGACAAGGAGACGATTCGTGCTCTGTGAGGGTTACACAGCTTTAGGCGTGTGTCACTGAATAAACATTTTACAATTATTTTTAATCCAGTGTAACTCTGGGAGGAAAATCCCAGAGTAAAGTACCTTTGAAACCAAAATCAGTCAAAGGGAGAAATAAAGTGGGAGAAACCCGTTTATTTCTTATCCCATGTCTCTCACGCCCAGCTGCAGAAGAAGAGGCCCCACCCAACCTCTTGGTCCAGATAAGCTCACCCTTGTAATTACCGTAATTACCTATTGCTATGAAGACGGGCTACTTCTCTCCACCCCCTGGGAACACCTATGGATATGGAGATGCACTCAGGCCCGGTGAGAGATCTGGAAATACTGCAATTTTACCGACATCCAATAAAAAAGAACTCCCCTTTAAGGACCAGGCAGGTGGTGTGTGCAAACTGGGCAGAGTCACCTCAGGAAATGACGGGCCCTGGGGTCCCGGGCACGCTGGGTGCTCTGCCTGTCCAGCGCGAGGCGTGTCTTCAGAGTTTTGAGTTCAGTCTTACAGGGCAGTGTTTGCGAAGATTTCCATCTGGACACGAGAAGGGCCTCTGATCTGATTTTCTGTGATGAGGGGTGACCCCAGAAGAACTCCCCGCCAGGCGGGAGCCCCAGGGTGTCTCTCCAGGGCAGGGCCTGGCCACCCCCAGGCCTGCCAGCTTTTGAGATAGTCGTCCTACAGCAAGATCTGGGGGCCAAGGGTAGGTACAGGCTGTCTTGTGTTCACAGAACCAATGAGTTTGGTGTGGTTAACTATTGTTCGCACTGCTGTCAGCTAGAGCGAGCTCATCATCGTCAGGGTGCCTGCCACCCCAACCCCGAGACCAAGCATCAGGGACCAGGCCCAGGCGCCAGGTGCATCTGAGGCCTAGGACGGTGGCACCAGGGTGAGGGTATGGACTGAGGGGCAGTGGTCCGGACCACACAGACAGGCAGGGCCCCGGAGGGACTGACCAGGTTCAGCTGTCCTGGAGACACAACTTGAGCAGGGGTGGGGGGTGGAGACGTGAGCCTGTTGGGAGGTTCGTGCCTTGGCTGGTGGGCAGCCGATGAGGGGCAGCACCAGGAAGCCCCCTCTGCCGGTAACCGCTGGCCTGGGTGGCCTGGGTGGTCTGAGCTGGGGGCCCAGGGAGGAAGTGGGCACAGCCCTGCCCAGCACCGCACAGCTGCCAGCCCGCCCTGGGTGTGGGCTCCAGGACCATCTGCCCCTACATTCTGGGCTTTGGGCTGGCTGAGTCAGGCCCAGGGCCTTCAGAGGGCTGAGCTGGGGCAACCAGACTCCAGAATCCTCACAGCTCCACACAGTTCCAGTTTTCCAAACCACAACCCACTCGGCACCTTCCCACCAAACATTCAACTTCCTCAGAATGCTGCGGTTAGAGGCCAGGCCCTTGGCCTGGACGCCGCCCCAGATGGCTCGCACCACGCCTCCCGATGGCTCCAGGCAATACTCCCACGCCCGGCCTGCGGCTCCAGGAGGGAAGGGGCTGCGTGCCCGCTCTGGAAGTGGGGTATTCTGAGGATTCCGGCAGCTTGCCTGAGGGAGGAGGCAAGCTGTAGAGACAGGGCTGAAGCAGGGACATTGGAGCAAAGCAGCGAGAGGGGAGAAATAAACCAAGCCGTCCTCATGGGTGAAGGGCCGAGAGTGAGTGACAGAAGCCAGAGAGGAGGCCACGCTCCGGCCATCCCACAGGGAGCGACATCCTGACAGAGGGGGAGCAGGGGCTGCCTCCTGGAGCTTGGGGTCCATCAGACGTCTCCCAAACGAACAAGCCCTGAGGGGAAACCCAGAGCAGTGGCACGGGCTTGGTGGGACCAGGGGCTGGGGGTGCTGCCGACAGGGAAGAGCATGAGGGGAATCACCAGCCACCCGCCTGGACACTGAAGCCCGGACAATAGTCCGTCCGGTCCACCTGTACAGGGGCAGGCGTCCTCCTGGCTGGCAGAGCGAATCCCAGACTGTTTCCTTCCTCAGGGCCGGGAGAGGGGGCTGGAGCTGCACCCGCCCCGCCCCGCCCCAGCGGCAGGTCTCTGGGGCCCCCCACAGCATCCTCAGTGGTGAACCAATGCCTCTCGAGCACACCTGAAACACCCGGAAAGATCAGAAGCTGCAAGATGAGCTTGAGCTAAGGCATTAACCGCCATCATCAACGCGCAGCAGACAGCCTCCTCCTCACATGTTCACTCCTCAACAAGCTCTGAGTGAGCGTGTTCCCCTCCCCATCACAGTGGCTGAAAACCTGCCCGAACTCACACAGCCAGTCAGGGAGGAACCAGGCCTCAAACCCATGGTGCTCTGACTCTGAATTACTACAAAAATAACTTTCTCAGAATTTGCTACACCACTGAAAAATATCTTCCTAAAGGCAAAATAAAATGACTTAAATGCACACAGCAAATAAAGGCACAACTCGATTCCGAGTGGAGACGTTGGTGGGCTTTGCTGGGTGATACATATGCTGCTTTGATGCACCAGGAGTTCCTGTGACTGCTCTGCACCTGTTGGACTGTCCAGTGACTGCCCCTGAGAATGCTGAGTACACAGGCTGCCTGGGCTGGGAGGGTCCGTGAGGACTGGATTGCCCCGGAGTGGGCTCAGGGGAAAGGGCCCCCACTGGGCACTCAGACAAGAGCTGTGCAAACACGCATGATGGCATGAGGGTAAGCTGACGCAGCCCATGGCTGGTGATGGCCTGGGCCTGTGAAGCTCTTGGCCCGGCACTGGGACTCCCTGCTCCCCCTTCACGGGGGGCCTCATGGAGAAGCACGGGGAGCTGGTTCCCAGGCAGTCACCGCGTCCTCTGAGATCATCCACGCAGATGGATCCTGCTCTGGTTAGGGGCTGGCCTAAGGAGGGAGGGGGCCCCCGAGGGGCCCTGGGATGGCCAGCACCGATGCCAAACAACCTGGTGGCCACGGTGGCCAGACCGTGAATCACAAGGAAGTGAGTGACCCAGATCCGGCCAAGGACCCCATGAGTCAGCAAGCAGCAGCGGTCCGAGTCCCCACCCTGCAGGAGCCGGGAAGCAGGAAGAGGCTGCTTGGGCCAAATCCCTGCCTGTCCCCCTGAGGCATAGCTACCTGCTGCCCCTCCAGCAGCTCTGTCTTCTGACCCGGACCCCCACACAGCCCTCCTCCTCTCCACCCACACCCAGTGTGCACTGCTGCCCACATGGAGATTAACACATTTTTCAGGAATTTTGAGGGCCAATTGCTAAACACAGTGATCATTAAAAATACAAAGTATCCCCATGCCATAGTGACAAGCAGATCATTTCAGAGCTGAGAACGATCAAGGCCCTGAAAGAAGCTTTGACCTCACACCCCACAGCTGCATAAAAAGAATTAGATAGAGGGCATGCTGTGGGAAGTGGGCTATCACCTTAGACAGCCCTGTTATAGTATAAACCATGTGTGGCAGGCCTGGAGGGATGTGGCTAAGTCTGTTAAAATCCCTCTTTGCACCCCCTCATGGTTACTGTGTGGCCCACTGAATATCTGACTGTGAAACACTTACTCCTATCAGTAAAAAAATCAAATTATATAAACTCACAATTAAATTAATTATTAAAAACAAAGGTAGTGGGTACTCAAAGCCCCTCACATGACTCCATCTCACAGACGTCCACAGTCTTGAAGTGCTTTACATGTGGGTGTGGTGGAAATTCCCCATGCTGCAGCCTGTCCCCAGCCAGCCTCTGTCTCACACTAGCACCCCTTCCAGCGACAGCACATTCTTGCCCACACCCCACCCAGTGCCCTTCCCACAGTGTGGCTCCACAGCCCTCCAGCTCCACCTCCTAGGGCCCCAACCTGGCGCCTCCCTGCACCTTCCCTGAGCCAACAGGAGCGGAGTCTACCCACTGGCCGGGTCCCATGGCCGCCTCCTGGCTGTCCTCCAGCTCCCTGACCATTCTATACACAGCAAAAATATCCTTCAGGAATGAAGTTGAAATAAAGACATTGTTAGATGGAGGAAAGTAAACTAATTTGCTACCAGCAAACATACCTTAAAAGCTATGTATGTACATGTAAATGTTGAACATAAGACAACTACAACATAAAGGGTGGAGAGTACAGGAAACTACCTGGTGGTAGGATTTCTATAAGACATTTGAAATGGTAAAATACAGATTCTAAGTAGACTGTGAAAGGTTAATATGCATACTGCAATTGCCAGGAAACGACTAAAAAAATTTACAAAGATATATAATCAACAACACAATAAGTAGATCACAATAGAATACTAAGAAATGTTCAAAGACCAAAACAAAAGCAGAAGGAAAGAATAAAACACAATGATAAAAGGACAAGCCTGAATCCAAACATATATATAATTACATTAAATGTAAGTAGTCTAAGTTAAAACACAGGGATTATGAGAATGAATTTTTAAAAATCACTCACATATGCTATCTACATGAAACTCACTTGAAATATAATATTAATAGATTAGTATTAAAAGGATGGGAAAAAATATATCATGCAAAGACAAATTTAAAAATATTATATTAATGACAAAGTGGACTTCAGAGAAAAGAAAAGATCATAAAGTGGGAAATTGATAATAAGAGGGTCAGTTCACCAAAAAGATGTAACAGTCCTAACTGCGTACACACCTAACAACTGCTTCAAAATAAATTAAGCAAAATTCATAAAAAGATAACTAAAATGAGAAATAGACAAATCCAGAATTATAGTTAGAGACTTCAGCACTTCTGTCTCAGAACAAATAGAAAATCAAGGATAAAAATAACTGAATATCACTGTCAACCAATGGGACCTAACTGACTTTTACTGAACATTCCACCAACTAGAGCAGAACAGAAATACTTTTCAAGTGCACATGGAACATTTACCAAGACAAATGATAGCTAATCATTACAAAATTTTAACAAAGAGAATTGAATCATGCAAAGTATGTTCTCTAACCAAATGGAATCAAATTAGATATCAATAACAGAAAGATAAGAAGGAATATCTCTCAATGTTTAAAAATTAAATAACATACTTCTAAATAATCTGTAGACATGGAGAGAGTCTCAAGGGTAATTAAATATTGTATTTAACAGAATTAGAGTGAAAATACAACATACCAAAATCTATGGTATACAACTTTAGCAACACTGACACACACACACACACACACACACACACACACACACACACACACACACACAAAGAGAGGAAACACAAATTACCAGTATCAGGAAGGAAAGAAGAGATACACAAATTACAGACCTCACAAACATTAAAAAGAAAATAGGCAAACACAACAAATAACTCTGCACACATAAAATCAACAACTTAGATGAAATGAACCAATTCCTCAAAACCTACAAACTACCAAAACTTACCCAAGATGAAACAGATAATCTGAATAACTCTTAAACAAACTGAATTTATAAGTAAAAACCTTATGAAAAAGAAATATCCAGGCTCATATAGTTTCATGGTATGTTCTACCAAGCATTTAAAGAAGAAACAGTACCAATTCTACCTAATCTTTTCCAGAAAATAGGAGATAGCATTTTCCAAGTGGTTGTATGAGGACAGCATTATCCTGATGTCGAAACTGATGAAAACAGCACACAAAAAGAAAACTGCACACCAATAGTCCCCATGAATAAAGTTGTAAAAATCATCAACACAGAGTTAGCAAATAAAATACAACAATATATAAAAGAACAATAAACTATGAACAAATTGAGTTTATTCCAGAGATGCAAAAGTCCTTCAACTGGTGAACAGATAAATAAGCAGTGGTATATCCATAAAATGGAATACTACTCAGCAATAAAAAAGGAAAAAACTATTGATATATACCACTTGGATGGATTGCAAATGCATTATACTGAGGGAGAAAGGTTAACTGCAAAAGGTTACATACTGTATGGTTGGTATCATTTATATAACATTCTTAAAATAGCAAAATTATTAAGAACAGAATACTGGCTTCCAGGGCTTGGGGTTTCAGGAAGAATGTGACCATAAAGGGATAGCATGTGGGAGTCCCTTTGGGGTGACAAATTCTATGCTCTGATTATGGCCATGCTTGCACAAATCTATGCCAGAGAGAGACAGACTGGAAACTGGTGAAATCCAAACAAGGTTGAGAGTTTAACAGTTTGCACCAATGTGAGTTTCCTGGTCTGAGCTTCTTTGATTTTAGTTAAGGTTATATGGGATTACATCACTGAAGAGACTGGGTGAAGGGCACATGGGAACGCTGTACTATACATGCAACTTCTCTGTAAGCCTAAAATTATTTCAAAATAAAAAGGTTTTTTTTTTGAAGGAAGGTAGATGATTTAGAACAGACACTTCACAAAAGAAGACATACAACTGGCCAGTGAATTCATGAAACAGTATTCAGTACCACCGGCCACCAGGGAAATGCGACGTGCAATTGTGAGCAGATAGCCGCCCTGCTTGTCCACAACAATGGCTACAGTCTAAGACTGGCAGCTGCAAGTGTCCAGTGAGCATGTGGAGGAACTGGAACTCTCACTCCACTGGCTGAAAGGTGAAATGGTGCAGCCACTTGAGTTTCTTGGCGGGTAAGCATGCACTTACTGTATAACCCAGCCATTCCATTCCACACATTTACCCATGAGGAAAGAATGCAAAGACACATCCACTCAAACTTTGGAGCATGAGTGTTAATAGCAGCTTTATTCATATTGGTCCTAACTGGAAACAAACGTCCATGAACAGGTGAATGGATAAACAACCTGTGGTGAATCCACATATTGAAATGCTCAGCAACTAAATTTGGATACATCTCAAAAACATTATGTGGAAGAAGAGCTAGCATCTTATTAGTCTTATTCTGTTTATGTGAAATTAACATGGAAAACTGAGCTATGATTACACAATGCCAGTCAGTGTCCTGGGAGGGGCCATGGATATGTTGTCTGCATTGATTGTGCTAATGTTTAAACAGTTATATAAATGTGTTAAAATGTGTACCCTTAAATGGTGCATCTTACTGTACACATACCTATACATACAGTACACACTATATTTCAGAGAAACTTATTTTTAAAAACCCCTCCTCTGTTTCTAAATGTGCACAGGGGTAACAAACCACTGCTCTCTAGGGAGAACCATTTCTCTCTAAAGCTTCTAGGGCAGCCTTCATGGGGCCTGACCATGACTTTGCGACTTGCCCGTGAGCCCCTCCAGAGCACGGATGGACAGGAGCCCCCTGCAGCAGAGACTGAGCACCGCCGCCACACCTTCCTCGTAACAGACTCCTGTGTTATTCCTCGTCCAGCCCCTACCCCAACCCCCCACTCCCCATGGCTCAGCTCCAGGGACAGCCTGGAGCAGGAAGGGCGTTAGGTCCTCCCCGCCTGGCTCTGCTCAGGAAGAGTACACAACCCACATCTGGCAAGGAGATGAGGGAGGAATCTCCTGGGGGGTCCTGGAAAGGCTTCCCAGCCCCAGAGGAGCATTCCCAGTGAGGCAGGCCCCCAAAGCAGCAGGGGATCCTGCCCCACTCCACTTGTCCTGGGGAGACCAAGGGGCCCCCAGGGCCTCTGCCCTGCCCAGCTGTTCAGCCGCCAAAGGAAGAGCCTTTCCTCCCTGAGGAACTTCCTTTGCCAAAAATGGGAATGAATCTTGCGTAACCAGACATCTGTGAGTCCAGAATCCAGAGGAAATTCAGGCAAATGCTGCAGGGAAGTTAGGGGATCACAGGGAAAGAGGCCAGCAGGGCGCCAGCCTCCAAACTCCCCTTCCACCTGACCTGGAGTATCTGCAGCTATTTAGCAGGAGTCTGGGAAGAAACTGGAACCTGGAACTCGAACAGACATCTCACAGTTTATTACAAATGTTAACTGTCTCTTCCAAGAACATTTCGTCAAATATGTTCTTTGCACAATTGTCTATTTCTTCCTCCCAGTGGGAAGGGAATTTATTGATGTTTTTACTCTTTCTATAGATCTGTTACTCATAGGCATTCTACTTTTATTTCTGAATGTGTAAATTTTTCATCCAGAAAGACATTAATTCAAGATGCTCACTTGGAGACCGCCTGTCTCTGAGGAGGAAACGTTGGCTTTGCTGAACGAGCAGCAGTACTGACGGGCGATGCGGGTGATGGCAGAGGGCCTGGCCTCGCACTGAAAGCCCCCTAACCAGGAGGGCAGGGCCACGGCAGCAGGGTGAGGCGCCCTTCCCCCTCTGGGGCAGGACAGGTCTGCCGGATGGTTGGTCTGGAGAAGGGCGTGAGGCCCAGCCCCCCTCTCAGGGTGAAGAGGGGACGCTGTCCAGGGGGACAGGAGTGTGCTGGGACAGGACACCCTTGCTGTGACCCTCAACTCACTTGCTAGGGAGGGTAGGGTGGGTGCCAAGGTCCCCGAACACAGCTGGCAGAGCAGCTCTGTGTGCTCATCCTGCCCCCCGGAGCACGGCCAGGTCACCGGGTCAGAAACAGTGACCCCACTCCCAGGGGACTGTGCAGGGGACCCGACCCCACCAGCACGACCCCGGGTCTGGCTCTCTGGGCTGGCTTGTCCGTGCAGAACCCAGCTGAGGGGCTGACTCAGAAGACTGTCCCCTCCTCGGCCTTCGGAGCAGAGATCCCAGGCTCTGGAAACTACTCATACTGGCGTCAGGGTCCGAGGGGGAGAGCCAAGGATGCAAAGGCCATTCTGCCACTCGCTGCATGAACAGAAGCCGCTGCTGGGAAGTCGCACTCTGAGGAATGGATGAGAGCAGGAGAGGGGGATGGGGTGGCCAGGCCAGAGGAGGCCTGGTCTAGCCCCAGGGAGCCCCTCCCAGCTCTGGGGGGAGGGGGGCGGCCTCCAAGGGGCCTGAAGAGGTGCACAGAGCCCCCTCAGGTGTCACACTGCGGGTGTCGCCACAGTTCAGGGCATGGAACAAAGCCCTCTGGTTGCAGCACGGTCGGCCCTGGGTCCCTAGACTCCCACCAGGGCCCCGGGTGGGACAGTCCCTGTCTGCTGTGCCGATGGCCGAGGGGACAGGCGGTGGCTGGAGGGCCGCAAGCAGGACAGAAGAACGAGTACAGGGCCCCGCGGCGGAGGTCGAGTGCACCGCTTTGTCCCGACAGGCTCGTCGGGGCCGCGTGATGCAGGCGCCTCACCGAGGTGGCAGCCCTCCCCGTGGACTCTGCGGACGCACCTCTCTGCACCTCCCTGCAGCCCTGTCCACAGACAGCTGCCACCCCTGGGGCCCCAAGCACTGTCCTACCCTCTTCCAGCATGTGGCCCTGGAAGGGACAAGGACCCACCCAGGCGGCTGGGCATGGGCCTGGAGGCACTCACAGGCCATGCTGGGAAGTGACTCGGCTCAGAGGGACCTGGGGCTGCCAACCTCCTGGCTGCACAAAGGGTCCTGGAGGACAGCCTAATGCAGACCGGCCGCCTCAAAGAGTCACATGGAGACCCACAGGATGGCTGGCACATGTTTTCCCGGAGCACTGGCTACAGCTGGCCACCAGCCCTGGGCAGACGTGGTGATATCAGGGCCTGCCCTCTTTCCCCCCTGCTCCTCCTCATGGCAGAATGGAGCTCAGGGGTGTGCCTTCTACTGTGGGGTGCCATAGGGACATGGTGGGGAAGGGACCGACTCTCCTTCAAAATGTACAGGGAGAGCAGAAACACCAGGGGCTCAGGGGCCCACTGACTGACCATTCCGGACAGCCCACTGGTCACAGGGAGCTCTGGGGACTCTAGACAGGTCTGGCAGAGTGGAGGCTGCTTACCTGTGTCCCACAAAGGGTGCTGGGATCAGGGGTCAGAGCAGGGAAGCGGTGCATGGCCCCTGGAGGCCAGGTGCAAGGGGGCCCTGAGTCCCTGGTGGGACCAGAAGGGACGTCAGGGTTTCCTCATCTAATGGAGGTAGAGGAGGGGGTGAGGCTGAGGTGAGGCTGCCCGCTGCTACCCTACACCCATTCTCCTCCTCCTCCTTGGTGTCCAGGGCAGCAACGGGCCACCTGAAAGAGGGCACATGCAGCCTGTGTTGCAGCTAGGGGTGGCCTGTGAGCTAAGTGGAAGTGGGGGACACCCTGCGAGCTTGCAGGGAGGAAGCTGAATCTTCTAGCGAGGGCTCCCTCAGGTCCCTCCATTCAGCAGGAAGGGCAGCCTCTCCAGCAGTCATGATGGACCGCGAGGTGACTGCGAGGATGGAGGTCACTCATTAAGGATGACAGAGCGGGAAGATGGGCTCTGGTACCCCCCACTCTGCCCTGTGATGCTATGGAGAGCAAACTGCCATGCAAGAGGACAGGCACTGAGGGGCCCTCCAGCCCCAGGGTCTCACCTAGGGAAGGGACAGGAACCCTTCCGATTCTGGACTCACAGAGATATGCGGCGGGGGAAGAGGCTGCAGGGCTGTGAGGGGGTGTGAGCAGAGCTTTCCTGCTGCGGCCCCGCTCTCGCTGCCCCAGGAGTGGGTGCTGACGCTCACTGATCACAAGACCCACCCGGCAAGTTCTGTAGAAACAGATTCCCCAGCGACACCCAATGCTCTGAGGTCCTGTTTGCTCAGAATATTTCCACCATCAGATGGCTTAGCGCAGCGGTTCTCAAAGTGTGGTCTGGGGATCCTCTCAGGGGGCCTGTGAGGCCAAACCTATTTTGATGATAATACTAAAATCCTTATTCTCTCACAAGTGAATGGAGCACAAAAAGTCCATTAACTTGGTTTCACATCAGTGTTGCAAAAAAGCTTTTAAGAAATGACCTCCTGTTAAGTTTGGTGTCATATCAAAGAATATCCACAATTACCTGAAAAGACCCTGAAAACACTCTTCCCTCCAAGTCCATGTAAGGGCAGGAAGGGCAGCCTCTCCAGCAGTCATCATGGACCCTAGAGCTCCCTGTAACCAGTGGGCTGTCTGGAATGGTCAGTCAGTGGGCCCCTGAGCCCCTGGTGTTTCTGCTTTCTCTGTACATTTTGAAGGAGAGTCGGTCCCTTCCCTTCCAAGTCTCTATGAGGCCAGATCTCCTTCCTGGGTTTTACACAAAACAACAAACCACACGAGTGTGAATGCAGAGGCAGACCGGGACCCTCCCCTCCCTGGACGCTGAAGACCCAGGCAACGGACCCATGGCTCCCGCCGTCTGCGGGCTTTTCGCAAACTATAGTCTGCTCATTAAACGTATGTTATGTTAACATATACGGGGTTTGTCACTTTGAAATAGATCAATAAATACTTTTAAGTTTAATTTCTAATGTGATCAATATCAACAGATACAACCTGTACAACAGAAGCTCTTTGCAACTCCTGGTGTGTGAGAACCTCTGTCCCTGCAGGCTGAGGCCCAGGTCCTTTGCGGATGCCCCGGGTTGAAGCCCTGCAGCTCGGGGTGCCTGTGTCTGGGGTCCCTGCAAGACACAGGACTCCCAGAGTGAGGCTTCCAGGACTGGCTCAGCATCTCTTTCCGAATGAGAATGCCTGCCCTTCTCTCCCAGAGAGCCAGGTACCCAGTGGTTTCCCCAGCCCGTCCCGTCCCCTCACCCTACACTAGCTCCATCCTCGCAGCTGCTGCCTCACATCGACTCCACGGTCCTGATGGAAAAGGGTATTGCATCTGGAGGAGACAGACGCCAGGCCTGGGCGACCATGACTCACCTCCACCATGTGTCTGCAGCAAAGGGCGAGCAGACCTCACTTGTCCTTTACAAACAGTGGTGCCTTTATAACTCTCACAGCAATCTCACTGAGGTACAATTCGCACAAAAGAGTATGTGTTTCAAGCATCCAGTCTGATGACTATTCACAAATGCACATGGCATGTAACCACCGCACCAGAGGTCAGAATGCGTCCCCCGCCCCACGCCCTGAGCCCGCCTTGCCGCTCGCCTCCCCACCCCCACCCGGCTCCCCGGGGCTCTGCCCTCAGTCTAGAGGGCCTGTGCTAGAGCCTCAAACGGATGAACTCACACAGCACATATTTCTGTGCCTGACTTTGCTTGGCCAAATGTTCTCAGGATCCCCTGTGCTGCTTCTTGACTCCATAGTTGGCCTTGTGGCTGAGTGGCATGGAAGGTTTGGGTGGACCACACCCGTCGCCCTCTCACTTGTCAACAGGCTTGGGGTCCTCCCACTTTGTTGGCTGTTGGGAGTGAAGCCACTGTGAACACCCATGCACAAATCTTTGTATGGACATATTTTTATTTGTCTTGAGGAAATACTTGGGAGTGGAATGACTGGGTCTTTGGGTAAGAGTAACTTAATTTTATATAAAATTGCCCATTTTCCAGGTGGTTGTACCATTTTAAGCACCCACTGTCCATGTGTGCAATTTCCAGTTACTCCATGAGCTCACCAGCACCTGGTAGTGCCTTTCAGCGGTGTGTAGTGGTATCTCACTGTGTTTTGATTTGCACTGAATTACTTATGGTAACTTATAAATAATACATACTATATGTTAAAATACATCGTCATAATGTTACCAGGTGGTGAATTGAGGAATTCCTTGGTTCTTGTCTTCTCTGAGGAAAGAATTCAGTAGAGAAACCCAGTGGAGAGCTAACACCACGAGGGGCTTTTTATTTGGCAACATGAAAGGAAGGTTCCCTCCAGAGACAGGAGCCCTCTGGTCCCGGGCCGGCAGCCACCTGCCGGGTGTTACACTGTGCCTTTCCGTGGGGATTTCTTTGGTTTCCTCCCTTCCTATAAGTCATTCTCGTGCCACTCTTTGGATCCACCTTGGTTCCTCCTCTTCAGCCTCTGCACAAGTTTGTGTTTGTCATTTTTTCCATGAGCACCTAACCAAAACCACTGTGGGGCCAAAACCACAGTGTAAATGGTGTAATGATGACATTATGATGGCCTCAGGGTCATTAGCAACAAGTCTTCCTTAGGTGCACATGCTCCAAAATTGGGAAGATCCCAGGGACCTGTATCTTTTGCTTATCAGTTTGTGCTTATCAATCTGAGGGAGGCAGGGCGGCCTCTGGGCGGAGACTGGGTGGCCTGCTGCCTTCCTTTCTCCCCTCCTGCTCGTGTCTATCTAACTGCTACTCTAACAATATAAGTACATATATATTCTTATACCCATACCATAGTCTTAATTATTGTGGCTTTATATTGTCTTAAAATCAAGTGGTGTAAAACTTTCAACTTTGTTCTTCTTTTAAAGATTGTCTGTTCGAAGTCCCTTGAATTTCCATGTAAATTTTATAATCAACTTCTTAATGTCTACAAAAAAAGCCTGGTGGGATCAGCTGAGATCACATTAAATCTGAAAGCTAATTTGGGAAAAACTTTGAGCTTAATAATACTGTGTCTTCCAATCCATGAATATGGTATAG
Organism: Smutsia gigantea; assembly: GCA_032199065.1. NCBI lineage: Eukaryota > Metazoa > Chordata > Mammalia > Pholidota > Manidae > Smutsia > Smutsia gigantea. The sequence goes on from JAVSCE010001894.1 coordinate 54,491, forward strand.
TTCTCTACTTTTTACGTCTTCTTTAATTCTCAGCCATGATTTTCGGTTTTCAATGTATTGGTCTTGCACCTATTTTCTTAGATATATCCCTAAGTAACATGTATTCTTTGATGTTATATTTTTTAACTTTTCACTGCTAGACTATAGGAATCCAGTTGAATTCTCATGTTAAGTGGCATCCCGCAGGAGAGCCTGGGGGTAGAGAGAGGGGTGAGTTCCGCTCCTACATGGAGCCGAGCAGCGGGTGGTAGCAGGGCCCCCGAGGCAGCAGCCCAATGCCCAGCCCCAGCCGGGATGTGACAGCTCACAACCTGTGATGTGGCCATGCCCTTTTCTCTCAGCCAACCTAATTCGCTGGAGCCTGCGTTCAGTCTGTTCCCAGGGTTTCTCTGCTACGAGTCCTCTCCCATCCCAGGTCGCCTTCTGGCAGGACTTCAGAGGGACCCCACACCCAGCTTCCTGTCCCCATGGCCCGGATCTGGCCCAAGCACAAGCATTCCCCTGATCCCTCCTCAGAAGGGAATATGGATTCTCCCCAGGACAGCCCTTTGCCTTCCCTCTGCCTGTGTGGGCCTCTTCACCTTCCTGCAGGTCCCAGGCAGGCCCAGCCCCCGCCTTCACCAACAACAGAGAGACCATCAGCTTCCACTGAAGTCCAACAGACCCCCACCAAGCAGGGGGGAAGTGAGGGGCAAGCTTCCTGCAGGGACATAGCTTCACGAGCCCACGCTGTCCACTCTGGCCCTCAGAGCAGCTCGTGGGTGTGGGGACCTCCCACCTGGGCTCAGCCTCCCTGAGGGGCTTCTGCTTGGTAGTCTGGACCCTCACTCAAGTACTTCTCATCTATGGCATCTCAGTCCTGCAGTCAAATCTTCAAATGTAACATCTCTAAAGCAGCCTCTAGACCAGCAGCCTGAGCTTGTCCGTGCTCAGAGTGACCCAGTTTGGAGGCTGGGTGGCAGGATGGGATAGTGCAGGGGCCCTCGAGTTGGCAGGCTAAGCCGGTGCTGGACAGATAGCTGGTGTCTCAGAAGCCCAGCGCTCTCTTCTGTTCAGAGCAAGCTAGCAGGGACAGGCACTTCCATCCGTGTGGTCACTTGCGATCCTGCCATCTGATGGTCCTACTTCTGCTTGGGTCGCCCTGGAGCCCTCCATGGCAAAGCAGCTAAAGGAAAGTGTGGAGGATGGCACAGAGGTGGCTCTCACCAGGCCTGGCCAGAGCAGCCCCCTAGAGTCCGCAGCCAGAAGCCAGCCACACACTCTGTGTGACAAGAGAGAGGCTGGGAGATGGGTTGTGGCCGTGTGCCCCCCGGGTGGACAGCAGGCCCGAGTCCAAGTCCAAGGCCTGCCCCTCACGACCTGTGTAGCTCAGCCCAGGTACCTCTCTGGGTCGGAGTCTCCCCATCACCTAGTACCAAGAGCGCTCTGCCCCTTCCGGCTTTCCACTTGGACTCGGAGCTTCTGAGACCCATCGTGGCCCTTGGGACGGAGGCACTGCTGCAGCCAGCCATCAGGAAGACACGCTCCATGCCTCCCCAGGGGCCCTGAGCCTGTGAGGGCCCCCCACGCCCACCCTGTGAATTCTCACTTGCCTGCTGGCCTCCCAGCTGGACAAGCCAGAAACCGATGGGCACTGGGGGTGGGGTGTGCGCCCTGTGGGCCTCAGCTTGCCTCTGGGCCTACCGCTTTCTCACTTAGCTGCTGCACCGCTTGCACAATGACCAGTGGCCACCTCAGGGCTGCACTAGCGCATTGTAGCGTTCTAGGCAGAAAATTACGAGAATTGGGTCACAAACAAAAAAAGAAAGAAAATGCCATTTTGAAACTAAAAAAACTGGGTCCACATAGCAATAGATTTAAAACTTAAAAAAATAAAAAAACTAGACAGTTGAGTCCCTTGCCAGGTTTCCGTCACACCGAGCAGAAGGCCCCCCACAGCCCCCGCCCCCCAGCACAGGCAGCTCCGCCTTGGTCTGCGCCAGCGTCACTCAGCCTGAACTTTGGGAAAGAAAGTCTCTCCATTAGCCTCCATCTGTCTTTAAGGACCCGTGTCCTGTGTCCGATCAAAATCTCCCAGTGTGGCCTTTGAGCAGAAGGCACTGTGAGGTGTGGTGGACACAGTGCTGTGCGGGGCCACATCCGCGGGGGCCCACGACACCCTCGCGCGTCCTGACAGCGCCCGGCAGGGGGGCCATGAAGTGCCGTGGGCCCCTTTGGCTGCTTAGTCATCCCCACAGTCCTTTGGCAGCTGCGGCCCCTGCAAAATGCTTCCATTTATGGCCAGAATCTGGCCTTCCCACAGATGGAAAAGCTTAAGTGAGCAGACGGCATCAGAGCTTCCATCAGGAGCGGCCAGCGCCGGGGGCTGGAGGCGGAAGGGGCTTTGGTGCAGCTGTGGCTCATCGGACCGGGGGCGGGAGGTGGGGAGGGGCCACGGCGGGGGACCCGCCCCACAGACTCCACCCCGTGTGGGACACACGCCTGCAGGAATTAGCACCGCCACGGGGCTTGGTACACTTTGCTGCCTCACCTACTTCGTCCTGTTTATTTAATGAGGCTTACAGTCTCTGCCCACTTTGGGAGGCACAGACAGTGATGGGTGGGGAGCCCCCAGGCTGGCACTCGTCAGCCCACTCTGAACCCAGCCCAGGTGCACCCCTTGATGGGCTGGGGAGACCGCGGTGGTCCTGGATGTCTGGCGGCCAGAAGAAGGACACCGTGCCCCCAAGCCCCTGTACCTTCTTGGGTCACATGAGTATAGGATGAAAACATAGCCAAGACTCTCTTCAGCTCACTCATGAGGCGCCTGGAGAGTGGTGGGCACAGGAGAAGGGATGGCCTGTCCATCGGGAGAGACTTTCTGAAACAGGTGCACTGAGTTAGGAGACAAAGTCAGATCATGGCCTGTGGATGTATTGTTTCTCCCAGAGGCTGTGTGCATCTTCCCTGAAGGTCCTTGAGCCTGAGCGCTCAGTTACAGATCACACACACAGGGCGCGCTCCTGAATAACCCCCCGCAAGCTGGCTGAGCGGCGGCCTGGTGAGACACCAAAGACACACCAGCCACCTTCCCACCTTATCGCCAAGTCTTAAACAACCAAAGCCTGCAAGTCAGGACTGGAGCACATCAGCGCTTGCTGAGCGGCCCTGAGCGCCCCCCTCCCTTGATGTGTCTGTGGACAGGTCTGTGTTCATTTCTCTCAGTTTTGTTCTCTCTCTCACACGCGGCCTTCTCAAAAATAGGAACATTGTTATCCATAGTATTTGCTTGGCCGAGTTCTACGCACCATACTCTAAATTTTGAAAAATTAACAGAGTTTTATATTTCTAAGTAAAGGGAGTGCTGGATGGTGCTCATTTGAAAACCAAGTTTCCTCACCCTCCCTCAAGTCCAGGGAACACACCAGGTGCCAACAGACACATGGACTGAAGCACTTCATGCTGAAACTATGAAGGTTAAAGGGCCACATGGCAAGGCATTTGGTAAAAAGTTGGTCAGACTGAAGATTTCATTTTTAGGTGATCCGTGGGAGAGTTAACACCTACCTTTTCCTGACACAGCAGCCATGGGGCTTAGGAGTGCAGCCCTTGGGCCCTGTCCTGGACTCACCGCCACCGTCTTACTATCCTTGGGCAAGCTGCCCCACACCCACACAGACTCCTTTTCCCATTTGTCACAGGACTTGTGGTTTTTTGAGGAGTTGGAAAAACTTCTATTCTGGAGGAGAAAAGCAATGTAGGTGATGCCACAGTATTAAAGGACCTGCCTCTGCCTCCCTAGTCCTTCTCTTCCTCCAAAAGCCCCATCGCAGAGCTCAGTGTTCATTCAGCCTTGCTTTTTCAATGGGGTGACCATAGGCGAGGAGAGACTCGTGAGAAGCCACTCCGCCAGAGCTCACAGAGGAAAATGGGTCACAGGGTGACCACAGTGAGTCATTCTGGATGGCGTACGGCACACACGCCCCCGCCCGGCTGCCCTGGTCCTCCGGGAATTTCCAGTGGAAAGTCTCTGCTTTTTACCCAAGAAGGACGGGATGGGATGGCCTGTCCCAGAGGGAACACTTGGGAAATCCATACAACTCAATTCAATTTAAAATAAATGTTTGCTGAACCCTGTGCATTATCTCATGGCAGAGTGTGGGGGAGTGAGGGTCATAAATTCGGATGGTGTCAGGAAGTTTTAATGCAGTAGTCATTTTTAGGTATTGAAAAGTGATTGGAATTTGGATAGATGGAGATTGTGGGAAGGGCATTCAGACACTGAGAAGAGCACAGAGTGGCTTTTGCTCTTTCTCTGCGGGCTGCAAAGCCCTGTCCTGGCAGAAGTTCATTACCAGCCACAGGCTGAACCCCTGGGAGGAGGGATCTCCCCCGCCCAGCCCTGGCCAGCGCCTTCCAACCTCCCTGGCTTTCCCGGTTGTGCTCTGACCCCACCAGAGCTGAGTCCCCGGTACAGGTATTGAAAAGTGGGCCCAGCTGTGCGTGGTTTTCCCACACTCCACCTGCTAGCCATTCCTGGGGACGCTGACCTGGCGGAGACCACATGTCCTTCCCTCCTCCCTTCCCTCGGCACGACCGTGGTGGCTGTTCTGAGACGTCCTCACACTTCTTCCAAACCAGGCAGGATCACCCTAACTCCCGGCTGCCGCAGTCTGCGCCTGTGTACACACTGCCCCCCAATTTCCACTCCCCAGACAGGCAGGCTGCCCTACAAGTGGGCTGGCGCCCGGCAGGCAGGCGCCGAGCAGAGGGCCAAGCCTGCAGGCCCCGACCGCCAGCCCTTCAGCCCATCTGCAGGGGCCACATCCAGGCCGCCCCAGTCCTGCACCGGCCAAACCCCAGGCCCGGTGGTCGCCCCTGACCGGCCCAAAAGGCACCCGCAGCGTCGCCACCGCGGGTTCCACAACCACCCACCCAGGAGAGGGCCACGATCCGCGTCCTGCACCACCCTGGGCTCCAGCCAGACATGCTCGGGGGAGGCGGCGGCCAAGCCTCGGCAGCCCCGGGCCAGCGGTGCTAGCGCCAACGCCACGCGTGCAGAACATGAGGGCTCCGCTCCCAGGCCGCCCGCGGCGTCACGAGGGCCCGGGCACCAGGGCCGGCCTGCGGGGGCTTCGGGGCCGGGGGCGGCCTGCCGACACGCCGGGCGTCGCGGGGAAGCCTGCTGTCCGAGCTGGGTCCGGGCCGGCGAGCGCGCTGGTGCGCGGGGTTCCCGGCAGGCACGGAATTGGGTCCGGGGAAAGCAGGCGGGGGGCCCGGCTGGGCGAGCACGTGCCTGTGCACGGGGCGCCAGCGGGCGCAGGGCCGGGACGCACCCCGGGCAGCTCTCCGGGCGCCTCCCTGTGCGCCACGCGGCCCGCGGGGGCCTGCGCCCCTCCTGTCTGGGAAGGCCGGGCGCTGCAGCAGGCCGGGGTAGGGCTGCGGGGTGAGTTACAGCCCTGCGGGCCGGGTGCTTGGCTGTGTGCCGTTTCTTTAAGTTCACAGCCTCCTCCTTTCCGGTCCCCTGGTTCCCGATGTTGCGGTGCCAACAGCAATCCCGCCTCTCCTATTCATAACCACTGAATAATGCAGACCAGTGTCTCTGCGACCCGTGGTTCTATTTAATCCGCGTAATGAAGTACTGCAAACAGTCAGGACAGTGTTTCCCCCGACCCTGGCTCGGCTACTCCAAGTGGCGTCACCGCTCCGGGCACCGAGGCAGAGGGGCAGCCCTTCCCGCGTGGAAAAATCAACCGGCTCTTCCAGCTCAGTGGGGCGGTGTGCGCGCTGGGTGCGCTGGGCGCGGTGGCTCGGGCCGCCCAGCAGGCCGGCGCTCCATTATTGGAGCACGGGCTGTCCTTTCTCCCAGCACAGACGTTTTTATTTCAGTTTGAATTTTTTGTGGAAACTTCATTTAAAAATTTTCCCCCTTTATTTCTCTGGTAACAGCAAAAACAAACACAAACAGCTGTGTCACCTGGCCCCCAGCTCCATCTTTCCAGCAGACACCTCTGGCTGGAAACTCAGCAGGACTTGGAGTCCAGAAATCCAAACCCTTACTTAACTGCTTCTGCCCCATCTCCTTCTGAGCGTCACCCCCAACACAGGGTAGCTGGGCAAAAGCCCTCTTTCTGGGCGCTAGGGCGACTCACCTCCGCCCTAGAACAAGCTTCTCCCCACATCTGGGGAGGAGGGATGGTCTCTGCTCCCACGTCTTCCAACCTTGCCCATGATGTAAATGAGAGAATGAAAGAGTTCACAGCATTCGCCTTCCTACCTGCTCAGCTAGAGCCCTCCCAGCTGGGACAGGCTCTCTGTGCCTGACATGAATGGTTCCTTGTCCCTAGAAATCACATAATTCAGTTGCTGGGGAAATATTTCTCCTTTATTCCAATTGTTTCATTGTAAATGAAGCAGCCAAGTAACAAAGAGAAGGCCACAGGGCACATTAGCAGCAAAGCCAGAAAGACGGGCCCTCATTCATGCGCTCCAGGCAGCCCTCACGCTGGGGGCTGATCCTGCCGAGAGAAGGCCCCCGGGCTCCGGGAGCTGGCTGCTTCACCCCTGCTCTTTTTGCTGACTTGTTCTATTTTTGTTCTAAATAGGAATTTTACATTTCTACCCAGTTGTGAAGCTCAAATATGTACTCTTAACAGTACAGAAACTTTTCTAACACATTATCAGCCAACTCCCTTCACTCATCGATCTACCCAGTGGTCATTCAACACCTACCTTGCGTGAAGGAAGCACTGTGCAGCGGGACTGCAAGGGTGGACGAGGCACAGGTGTCTGTCGTCAGGAGCTCAAGAAGCTCCTGGTCCCCTGCAGTATGGCAGACAGGCACTGGCTGGGCGATGCATGCCAGGTAGGCACAGGTCTGCACGGAAGTCCCCCCGCAACTGTACAGCTGATCCTTGAACAAGGTGAGGACTGGGGCACAGATCCCCGTGCAGTTGAAAATCCTCACATAACTTTTGACTCTCCAAAAATGTAACTACTGATAGCCTACTGTTGATTGGAAGCCTTACCAATAACAGTCGATTAACATGTATTTTGTATGTTATATGTATTATATACTGTATTCTTAAAGTCAGCTAGAGAAAAGAAAGTTTCTTCAAATTGTTGCATATCTCAAAGAAATGTTCCTATGTGCTCACTGACAAAACCTATGTAGAAGTGGATCGTGCAGTTCACACCTGTGTTGTTCAAGGACCTGCTGCAGTTTACAGGCTAAGACTACCTGTCGCGTTGGCTTCTCTGTGTCCCGCTGGCAGCTGTTCGATCTCTCTAGGCCTCTGTCAGGCTGGATAATAGCAGAAGATTCTCACATTATCTTGCTGTTTGCTGACTGCGATCTTATTGAGCACCTGCCCTACATTCAAGGAGAGAATATGCAAAGATACGTACAATGTAATTTTATGGTCCTTTACAGCTTATACTTAAGTTTGGAGAGAGAATTTAAAGTAAAATAGTCATTTGAAAAGTTAACATGTAACTCTCCCAGCCAGGAGTCCTATAAAAATATCTGGGCTAGAAATTCCTTACCCCCCCTCAGAAATACATTCCGGCCAGCAGCCCAGAGAGAGGCACACAGACGCCTCCCAGCCTTCAGGTAAGTCTAAGCCATCAGGACCAGCTGAGGCTGTCCTCCCGCCAGCAACCCAGGCCCAGACAAAGGGCCAGAGGGAGGGCAGACGGGCAGTTGGGGGGCAGAGAGGCTGCCCAGACCCTCCTGTTTCTTCTGGGAGGTGACAGCATTCGGGTCACAGCAGCAGCTGGGCTGACCCAGACTGTTACTGGACTAGCAGCCTTTGCTGGCAGTTTCCACACCCTTCCAGAGCCGTCTGCAGCTCCAGCTGCCAGGGCCTCCTCAGTGGGTGCTGGGTCTTAACCACACCTGTAAGCTCAGGGCAAACCTTTCTCCCTTCCTCTCCCCACAAGGAATTCTGATGGGAAATACTTCAGTTTCCGACAGGGTCCATCTCAGCCCCCAGCATGACCATAAACAATGTGCGGCTTAGACAGAGGCTCCCTTCAAAACCACTGAATTAAGAAAATCACTGGGCTCAATAAAAAATGCTACCATTCAAGAAAAGAGACAAGAGCGCTGATTCACGTCCTTCCAGAGGAGATGCCGAGGCAGGACTAGCTGAGCGGGGGATGTCTCAGGAAGGCTGCGGGGTGGGGGGCGGGGGGCGGAAGGGGTGGCAGGGCCAGCCGGCAGGGGAGCGGCGGGTGAGGAGCTGGGCTGAGCCAGCCGCACACAGGCTGGTGGTCAAGGGGCACGGCGGTTCTCAGCCCCACCGGCCCCTTCCGGAGCTCTGTGGCTCACAGCAATGACGTGTGTTTACATCCCTGCGCGCGAGCTGAGTTGCTGGGCACCACTTCCCCCTGGCTGGATGCACGAAGGGGGTCTGCAAGCGCAGGCTGGGGCTGTCACTCTGCTCCCCAGGGTGCACCTTCCGGCCACCACACACACATCACCCTACGCTCTGCACACTCCTCTTCTCGACTTCGGTCTGGGGAGCAGCTCTTCCATGAGTCCTACGGGATAAACTCAGAGGGGCTGAACCACAGCCCCCTTCACTGCCGCTGGTCTCGGGCCATGACAGACTCACGTCTCCCCTTCCCCCCCACCCATTCTGAGTCCCCCCTCATGCTGGGCAGCCTCACCTGAGCAGGTTGCCAAGCCTTCCTTCTGGAGGAGTCGGAACCCCTGGCAAACACTGCTGTGAAGTGGGCCCCCTGGTTGGATATATGCTCGTGGGGTTCCATGTCCATAATGGGGCGTTCTGAAACCACGTGGGCTGAGGCCCCGTTAGCCGCTAAAGCTGCACTGGGAGTGTCCGTGTGCCCAGCTCTTCCAGGGTGCAAGTAGCCCAACGTAGTTGCCTATCACCAAGTGTCCAGCTGGTCTCCTTGAAAAATGGGGGCCCAGTGCTCATGTTTTGCTGAGAACCTGGACATTCAGAGGCAGCCGACCTGCCTCAGGAGTGAGTCTGTCTTCCAGCCTACCTTTACCCTTGGCTTCGTCTCCACCTGCACGGCGGTTCAGGGTCATTTCCATGGCGAATGTTTTCTGTGGGTGTTAACGGGTGATGCCAAAACCAGGGAAGAGTGCATTCTCCAGATGGACAGTTGCACACCAGGCCATCTCGCTGACCTACTCCATTAATAGTACGACGTGCAGAGCAGCAGCTGCATGGGAGCCGCTCGGGCAGTGGACTGCAGGCACTCAGGGGCACATCTGACTGCTGAAGGGCTGAATGTAAGCAGTGCTGGGTTGGGGGCTTACATACTTTAGGTCTTTGATAGTGACTACCCTCCAGCATCCTATCTAGACAGGACAGTGTTTCTGATTTGCTACCTGACTGGGCAGGGGAGCAGTTTCATGGGTTTCTTGGTCTTTCCCATTATTATGGTCCTAACCTACAGGCCAAGAACCCAATGTGGAGTTAACTCCCACTGCAAAGTGCACCATTCTGATTGGACACTCCAGGACCGAGGAAATGACCACTGGTGGATCGGTAGCCCCAGCGAGCCCGTTGTGAGCTGGAGATTAGCCAGGACTTACTGCCTAGCTCTTGCAAGATCCCACCCTACTGGGGGTCATAATAGCACTTTAGGTCTCCGAGTAACCGAGCCGACTCAGACGCTGTGTGCTATAGCCCTCAAAATGTCTGGGTCTTCTCCTTCCTTTAGTTACCCAAGTAAATGGTTGTAGGCAGTCTTCTTCCTGCCCGTGTGTGTATGTGTGTGTACACATATGTATGTGCATGCCCATGTGTGGGTGCACATGTATGTGTGCATGTGCATAAGCAGCTAAATGTGACTTTATACCACGTCTCCAGATCTAACCCAGTAACCCAGTGTTTTTTCTAGCCTTCCTTTCTGACATGTGAACTTCCATCCCAACAGTGAGAAACCTGGCTGCCACCATCCACCATCATTTACTTATTTATTCCCCTCTAATACACACATGAAACACTTTCCAAATGGTTAACCTTACCCTGTGAGAAACAAATTTACCCAGAAAATTAACCAGGGGATTATGTCCCACAGGATGACCCAGAGGACACGCCATCCACCAAAGCCCTCATAAATGCACTAATGAGAGGGGCTCTCCATCACGTACAAGGTCAGTGGCGGCTCCCTTCTGTAGGCCAGGCAGGAGAAGCAGCCACAGAGCTGGACTGGATGAGGCCTCAAAATATCAGAGAGCAGATGGCAACACTAACCACCAGGGCAGGCTGCAACTGCCTGATGGCTGGCAAGGCTGTCACTGCAGCCTGCGGTTGACCCACAGGAGTTCCCGAGATGATTAATGGGTACGGTGTCCCAAGGAGAGGCAGTGGAGACAAGAAGGCGGGAAAGTTACTGGTGAGCTCTGAAGGCAGGGGTCATGTCTGTATTGCTCGTTGACATGTCTCCAGAGCCCAGAATGGGGCCTGGCCCAGAGAAGATGCTCAGTCATTATCTTCTGAATGTGTAATAAATAAATGTAATAAAATAGATTAATAAATATTCATAATAAATAAATGAATGATTGGGGAATTCACAAGACTTGTTGGCTTTCTGCATGTAGGGAGAGAGGTGATGGTTTGGAATATAAATTCAAGCACCAAGAACACTGGACTAAAGTGAGTGAACGAGGCAGGGATTGAATCACTGACTTCACTGAGCCATGCCCAACCAGTTAGTAAGGATGCCAAAGCCCTGCCACTCCCAGGAACTCCCGGCATATCCAGAAGTCCCTGACGTTTCTGCATCTGCAACAGGAGGCTTGCTGGCTAATCGCCAGCTTCTTTGAAAGCAGAGTCTCCGATCATCTTTCAAACGGACCATTTGTGGTCATGTCTCCTTGGATTGGCTTTCTGCCTCCCCTTTCAGATAGAGCTGCTTGTGGAAAGTTAACACTTTGAGGACTGGATGAGTTTGCAGTTTATTAAAGAGCCACAGGCTTGAGGGCAAGAAGGTGCCAAGGCTGTGCAGGCTGCCCAGGCCTGACCGCGATCTGTGACTCAGCAAAAGATCAACTGCCCTGACGCACCACACACCTGAAATCACCCTCCTCGCTGGGAACATGTGCATCTGTCCTCTGGGTGTGGCGACACACCTCTCCACGGTCTTACATTAGCAAGGGACCCTGAGGCCTGGTAGCGGGGATGGCAGGCCTGGATGAGAGTGGGCATGGCCGAGCTGAGTGTGGCAGTGAAGGCCCAAGGAGCGGCAGTGACCAGGAGGGTGGGGTATTGACATATGGCTGCATGTACAGATCCACAGGAAAAATTATGGAGTCCAAACATACTACCACTCATGGTATGGGCAAGTGGTTTTCTATTAAGATGTCGAAGTAACTCAGTGGGGAAAGAATGAACTTTCAATAAATGGTGCTAGACAACTTTTTATTTAGAATGAGGGAGAAAGATGTATCTTAACCCTTCAAGATACTTCACACTATACACAAAAAGTAACAATATTCTCCTAAATAATACTTTAGTCAAAGAAGAGATCAAAAGTTTTCACTTTTTTTACTGGGTGAAAATGAAAGCACAACATACCAAAATAGTGGTATAACTAAATCAGCATTTGAGGAAAAAAATAGCTTTATGTGCTTATACTAGAAAAGAAGAGATTAAAGATCTAGGTTTCCAACTTACAAAGGTAAAAAAAGAAAAACTGAAAGCAGAAAGAAAATTAAATGAATAGAGTAGACATGAATGAAATTAAAAAACAGACAAAAAATAGAGAAAAATCAATGAAGCCAAAGGTAGTTTATTGAAAGTATCAATAAAATTAATAAACATCCATATTTGGATTAAAGATGGCGGCGTGAGAGGTGAGACAGAGGCTTCCTCCTAAAACCTCATATAATATGAAAATAAAGCTACTTCAACTACTCTTGAAAGAGCAACGGGAAAGAGGACGGCAACAAACTGCATACACCTGGAGACAAGAGCAGCCCTCACAGAAAAGGGAAACGTACTAAAGCTGTGGTCCTGCGGGATCCAAGCCCGTCCCCCACCCCAGCTCACCAGTGGGAGGCACAGGAACAGAGAAGGGAGGGAGTGGAGATGTGGGACTGCTGAATACCTAACTCTGGAGATCTGCTCTGGGAGTACAAACCTACATGTCATGGTGCTTGCATGATACTCTTGTAATTAGGGGGTTGGAAAGCTAAGACAGGCAGAATTCCTGGAGAGACTAAGAATCCAGCTGCTTGTGAAAGCAGGGATCCATACCCAGCTGCTCGGGGACAAAAGAAGGGCGGGCAGTCTGAGAGACTTCCTAACAAAGACGCCCTTAGCAAGAGAGCTGCTAAAGGGTCAAGGATTGCACAGAGCTTACTGCTCAGGAGAAAGGACAGGCAGACAAAATTGTCTGGGTGCAATCTGCTCAGCAGGTTGGGAGCTTTCACGATCTTCAGGTGCTCCAGCTCCCTGGCTGCCTACACAGCGCCAAGAACCCCTTCTGTGACAGGCAGACTAGTGCACCTTTCTCCTGGTCAGCCCCACCAGGCTTGCAAACCGGGAAATCCTTCCCTGGTGTTAGGCCAGCCAGAGGGAAGATCTGTCTACAGCAACTAAAAACGCAAAGCAGAGGCTTATACCTGTGTGCTCAGCCCACTGGTCAGGCAGTGGAGACAGGCATAGCAGCCAGGAAGCAGGAAACAGCTCTTTCTTCCCGGAGGCACCAGTACTACTCACCTGCAACCCCCGACATTGCTTCAGGGGCTGAGCAGCTCCAGAGAGTAGAGCTTCTGGGCACTAGAGGGCGCCATATACAAATATGAAACGCCAAAGGAACCTGGTCCAGAGTAAAATAATGAACACAACTCCTGAGAAAGATTTAAACGATATAGACCTCATGACTCCCCTGAAAGGGAGTTCAAAATAAAAATCATTAACATCCTCATGGAGGTACAGAAAGATATTCAAGAACTCAGGAATGAATTCCGGTCTGAGATCCAATCATTGAAGAACACAATGGACGGTATTAAAAGCAGATTGGATATGGTGGAGGAGACAATAAATGAAATAGAAACTAGAGAAGAGGAATAAAAAGAAGCTGAGGCACTGAGAGAAAAAAGGATCTCTAAGAATGAAAGAATATTGAGAGAACTGTGTGACCATTCCAAACGGAACAATATTCGCATTATAGGGGTACTAGAGGAAGAAGAGAGAGAAAAAGGGATAGAAAGTGTCTTTCAGGAGGTGATTGCTGAAAATTTCCCCAATCTGGGGAAGGAGATAGTCTCTCAGGCCATGGAGGTTTGCAGATCTCCCAACACAAGGGACCCAAGGAAGACAACAGCAAGACAGGGACCCAAGGAAGACAACAGCAAGACATATAGTAATTAAAATGGCAAAGATCAAGGATAAGGACAGACTATTAAAAGCAGCCAGAGAGAGAAATAGGATCACATACAAAGGAAAACCCATCAGGCTATCATCAGACTTCTCAGCAGAAACCTTACAGGCCAGAAGGGAGTAGCATGATGTATTTAATGCAATGAAGCAGAAGGGCCTTGAACCAAGATTACTTTATCCAGCAAGATTATCATTTAAATTTGAAGGAGGGATTAAACAATTCCCAGATAAGCAAAAGCTGACAGAATTTGCCTCCCACAAACCATCTCTGCAGTGTATTTTGGAGGGACTGCTATAGATGGAAGTGTTCCTACAGATTAATAGCTGTCACCAGAGGTAATAAAACCACAGTAAAGAAAATAGAACAGCTAATTACTAAGAAAACGCAAAATTAAATAAACTATCCCCAAAGTCAATCAAGGGATAGACAAACAGTACAGAATATGATACCTAATATATAAAGAATGGAATAGAAAGAAAAAGAAGGAAGGAAACAAACAAAAAAACCTTTAGATTGTGTTTGTAATAGCATATTAAATTAGTTGTTAGACTTTTAGATAGTAGAGACATTAACCTTGAACCTTTGGTAACCACGAATCTGAAGCCTGCAATGCCAAAAAGTACATACCTATCCATAATAATCACCCTAAATGTAAATGGACTGAATGCGCCAGTCAAAAGACATAGAGTCACTGAATGGATCAAAAAAACAAGACCCATCTATATGCTGCCTTCAAGAGACTCACTTTAAACCCAAAGACATACACAGACTAAAAGTGAAGGGATGGAAAAAGATATTTCATGCAAACAACAAGGAGAAAAAAGCAGGTGTTGCAGTACTTGTATCAAACAAAATAGACTTCAAAACGAAGAAAGTAGCAAGAGATAAAGAAGGACATTACATAATGATAAAAGGGTCAGTCCAACATGAAGATATAACCATTATAAATATATATGCACCCAACACAGGAGCATCAGCATATGTGAGACAAATACTAACAGAATTAAAGGAGGAAATAGACAGCAATGCATTCGTCTTAGGAGACTTCAACACACCACTCATTCCAAAGGACACATCAAACAGACAGAAAATAAGTAAGGACACAGCAGCACTGAACAACACACTAGAATAGATGGACCTAACAGACATCTACAGAACTCTGCACCCAAAAGCAACAGGATACACATTCTTCTCAAGTGCACATGGAACATTTTCCAGAATAGACCACATACTAGGCCACAAAAAGAACCTCAGTAAATTATAAAATATTGAAATCCTACCAACCAACTTCTTAGATCACAAAGGTATAAAACTAGAAATAAATTTTAGAAAGAAATCAAAAAGACTCACAAATACATGGAGACTTAACAACATTCTCCTAACTAATCAATGTATTAACGACCAAATCAAAACAGAAATCAAAGAATATATGGAGACTAATGACAACAACAACACAAAGCCACAACTTCTGTGGGACGCAGCAAAGGCAGTTCTAAGAGGAAAGTATATTGCAATCCCGGCCTATTTAAAGAGGAATAACATTCCCAAATGAATAGTCTGAAGACACAATTACTGAAATTGGAAAAAGAAGAACAAATGAGGCCCAAAGTCACCAGAAGGAGGGAAAGAATAAAGATTAGAGAAGAATAAATAAAATTGGGAAGAATAAAATAATAGAAAAAAATCAATGAAACCAAGAGCTGGTTCTTTGAAAAAATAAACAAAATAGATAAACCCCTAGCCAGACTTATTAAGAGAAAAAGAGAATCTACACACATAAACACAATCAGAAATGAGAAAGGAAAAATCACGATGGACCCCACAGAAATACAAAGAATTATAACAGAATATTATGAGAATCTATATGCTAACAAGCTGGAAAACATAGAAGAAATGGACAACTTCTTAGAAAAATACAACCTTCCAAGACTGACCAAGCAAGAAACAGAAAAACTAAACAGACCAATCACCAGTGACGAAATCGAATTGGTAATCAAAAAACTACCCAAGAACAAAACCCCTGGGCCTGATGGATTCACCTCTGAATTCTACCAGACATATAGAGAAGAAATAACACCCATTCTCCTTAAAGTTTTCCAAAAAATAGAAGAGGAGGGAATACTTCCAAACTCATTCTATGAAGCCAGCATCACTCTAATACCAAAACCAGGCAAAGACCTCACCAAAAAAGAAAATTACAGACCAATATCCCTGATGAACGTAGATGCAAAAATACTCAACAAAATATTAGCAAACCGAATTCAAAAATACATCAAGAGGATCATACACCATGATCAAGTGGGATTCATCCCAGGGATGCAAGGATGGTACAACATTCGAAAATCCATCAACATCATCCACCACATCAACAAAAAGAAGAACAAAAACCACATGATCATCTCCATAGATGCTGAAAAAGCATTTGACAAAATTCAGCATCCATTCCTGATTAAAACTCTCAACAAAATGGGTATAGACGGCAAGTACCTCAACATCATAAAGGCTATATATGACAAACCCACAGCTAACATCATACTTAACGGCGAGACGCTGAAAGCTTTTCATCTAAGATCGGGAACAAGACAGGGATGCCCACTCTCTCCACTGTTATTCAACATAGTACTGGAGGTCCTAGCCACAGCAATCAGACAAAACAAAGACATACAAGGCATCCAGATTGGTAAAGAAGAAGTCAAATTGTCACTATTTGCGGATGACATGATACTGTACATAAAAAACCCTAAAGATTCCATTCCAAAACTACTAGAACTAATATCTGAATTCAGCAAAGTTGCAGGATACAAAATTAACACACAGAAATCTGTTGCTTTCCTGTACACTAACGATGAACTAACAGAAAGAGAAATCAGAAAAATAATTCCATTCACAACTGCATCAAAAAGAATAAAATACCTAGGAATAAACCTAACGAAGGAAGTGAAAGACCTGTACTCTGAAAACTACAAGACACTCCTAAGAGAAATTAAAGAGGACACTAACAAATGGAAATGCATCCCATGCTCTTGGCTAGGAAGAATAAATATTGTCAAAATGGCTATACTACCTAAAGCAATCTACAGATTCAATGCAATCCCTATCAAACTACCAACAGCTTTCTTCAATGAACTGGAACAAATAATTCTAAAATTCATATGGAACCACAAAAGACTCCGAATAGCCAAAGCAATCCTGAGAAGGAGGAATAAAACAGGGGGAATTACGCTCCCTGACGTCAAGCTCTACTACAAAGCCACAGTAATCAAGACAATTTGGTATTGGCACAAAAACAGACCCACAGACCAGTGGAACAGAATAGAAAATCCAAACATTAACCCAAACATATACAGTCAATTAATATTTGATAAAAGTGCCTTGGAGATACAATGGGGAGATGACAGCCTCTTCAGCAGCTGGTGTTGGAAAAACTGGACAGCTACATGTAAGAGAATGAAACTGGACTACTGTCTAGCCCCATACACAAAGGTAAACTCAAGGTGTATCAAAGACCTGAATGTAAGTCATGAAACCATAAACTCTTAGAGAAACACATAGGCAAAAATCTCTTGGACATAAATATGAGCGACTTCTTCATGAACCTATCTCCCTGGGCAAGGGAAACAAAAGCAAAAATGAACAAGTGGGACTATATGAAGCTGAAAAGCTTCTGTACAGCAAAGGACACCATCAGTAGAACAAAAAGACATCCTACAGTATGGGAGAATATATTCATAAATGACGTATCCGATAAGGGTTGACATCCAAAATATATAAAGAACTCATGCACCTTAACAAACAAAAAGCAAATAATCCAATTAAGAAATGGGCAGAGGACATGAATAGACACTTCTCCAAAGAAGAAATTCAGATGGCCAACAGGCACATGAAAAGATGCTCCACATCGCTAATCATTAGAGAAATGCAGATTAAAACCACAATGAGATATCACCTCACACCAGTGAGGATGGCCAACATCCAAAACACAAACAACAACAAATGTTGGCAAGGATGTGGAGAAAAGGGAACCCTCCTACACTGCTGGTGGGAATGCAAATTAGTTCAACCATTGTGGAAAGCAGTATGGAGGTTCCTCAAAAAACTCAAAATAGAAATACCATTTGACCCAGGAATTCCACTCCTAGGAATTTACCCTAAGAATGCAGCAGCCCAGTTTGAAAAAGACAGATGCACCCCTATGTTTATCGCAGCACTATTTACAATAGCCAAGAAATGGAAGCAACCTAAGTGTCCATCAGTAGATGAATGGATAAAGAAGATGTGGTACATATACACAATGGAATATTATTCAGCCATAAGAAGAAAACAAATCCTACCATTTGCAACAACATGGATGGAGCTAGAGGTATTATGCTCAGTGAAATAAGCCAAGCCGAAAAAGACAAGTATCAAATGATTTCACTCATATGTGGAGTATAAGAACAACGAAAAAATACTGAAGGAACAAAACAGCAGCAGACTCACAGAACCCAAGAACGGACTAATAGTTACCAAAGGGAAAGGGACTGGGGAAGATGGGTGGGAAGGGAGGGATAAGAGGGAAAAAGGGGCATTACGATTAGCAGATGTAATGTTGGGGGAGCACGGGGAGGGCTGTACAACTCAGAGAAGACAAGTAGTGATTCTATAGCATCTTACTACGCTGATGGACAGTGACTGTAATGGGGTTGGTGGGGGGGACCTGATGAAGGGGGTAGTTTAATAACCATAATATTGCACATGTAATTGTAGATTAATGATACCAAAATAAATTATTTAAAAAATAAACATCCAGATAAGTTGATTAGATAAAAATAAAAATCACAAATTTCCAGTATCAGGAATAAAACAGGAGTCCAAAGGATTCAAAGGATAAGGAACTATTACAAAGACCTTTATCCTTCCCCAAATCTGACAACTTAGAAGAAACAGAAAAGCTCATTGAAAGACATAAATTGCCAAAATGAATGAAGGGAAAAAATAGAAAAATCTAAATATAGATTGGAGAAATAAAAATAATAATTAAAAATGTTATAAATTGGAAACTCCAGGCCTAAATGGCTGTCCTGGTGAATTCTTTCAAATGTTTAAGAAAGCAGTAATACCAATGTTCACAAACTTTCAGAAAATAGAAAAGGTAAAATATACCGACTCATTTTTTATGCCAGTGTTACCCTAGAATCCAAAACAGGCAAAACATTATAAGGAATGAAACCTATAAGCCAATATCCCTCATGAACATAGATGAAAAAATCCTTAAAATCAAATCCAACAATAGTTTTAATACACCATAATCACATAGAATACATCCCAGAAATGCTAGATTCATTTAACATTAAAACATTTTAATGCAATTCACCATTTTAATGAAATAATTTTTAAAAGAACAATATGATCATCTCAATAGATGTAGAAAAAGCATTTGCCAAAATTCAACAGCTATTTGTAAATCAAAACTCAACCACCACTTGTAAACCAAAACTCTCAGAAATTGAGAATACTAGGAAACTTCCTCAACCTGGTAAGGGACATCCAGAAAAATCTTACAGCTACTGTCAGTTTAATGTGAGCGTCTGACTGCATTCCTAAGGAACAGGGTAAGAATGGACTTGCTATATTAATATCAGACATAGTAGACTCACTGCTTCTATTTGACATGGTACTCAAAGGCCGCACCTTACCATAAGCCTACCCTCTTCCAACAAAAAGACATAAAAAACATACAGATTGGAAAGGAATAAGTAAAATTGTCTTTATTCACAAACAATATGATTGCATACCTAAAAAATCTTAAGGAATCTACTAAAAAGCTAGTAGAAATGACATACAAATTTAACAAAGTCACAGAATATGAGACCAATATAACCCCCAAAATTAATTGTATTTCTATATTGTAACAACAACCAGAAATTGTAATTTTTTAAATTTACAATAGCCTCAAAAAAAACCACTTAGCAATAAATTTAACAAATCAATTTGAGACCTGTATTCCTAAAACTACAAAACATTGCTGAAAGAAATTAAAGACCTAAATAAATGGAGAAATATACCATATTCATGAATCAAAAAACAGAATAGTATTAAAATGAAACTCTCCTCAAAATGATCTACAAATCCAAAGCAATTTCAATCAAAATCACAGCATGCTTTTTGAGGAAATCAATAAGATATTTCTAAAATATATATGGAAATGCAAAGGACCTAGAATAGCAAAAACAATCTTGAAGAAAAATTGGAGGACTTTCCCCATCTGATTTCAAAATTCACTGAAAAGTTGCAGTTATCAGGAGAGTGTGATATCGACATATGACTACACTCACAGGTACATGGAAGAGAACATGAAGTCCAAAATACTTCCAGTTGTGATATGCACAGGTGGTTTTCTATCAAGATGTCAAGGTAATTTAATGGGGAAATAAAAACCTCTCAGTAAATGATGCTGGAACAACTTTTTATCAGTATATGGGGAGAAAAGATGTATCTCGTCCCCTACGTCACACCATACTTAAAAATTAACTTGAAAGAATCATCGGTCTAACTATAAAGTTAAAACTATAAAAGCTGTACAAGAAGAGAAGAGATTGGGGAAAATATTTACAATCTTGTGCTAGGCAGAAGTTTCTTAAATAAAACCCAAAACTAGGAACCATAAAATATGAAAATTATTAAATTGGGCTTCCATCAAAATTGAAATCTTCTGCTCCTCCAAAGGCACCATTAAGAAAGTGAAAATGAAAGTCACAAACTGGAATACATTTAATGTATCTGACAGAAGATATGTATACTGAATATATAAAGAATCTTTACAATTCAATCAAATATTTCAATTCAAAATGAGTAAAGAATCTGAACAGTTTTTCAAAGAATATATAAAAATGGTCGATTGGCACATTAAAAGATGCTCCAATCATCTGTTGGAAGGAAATGCAAATTAAATCACAAGATACCACTATATATTCACCCACAATATGCATAATAGCAGGGATGTGGAGCCAGGAGTATAACATGATTCATTCATTTTGGGAAACTGATGGTTTCTTTACAAGTGAAACATATGCTTACCTATTACCTGTCAGTTGCAATTTAGCTGAGTTATGAAAACATATGTTGACTGACGTAACTACTTATATAGAATGTTCATAGCAGTTTTATTTATAATAGCCAAAAACAAAATGTCCATTAGCAGAAAAACTAGTTGTAGTACAGCCACAGAGCACAATGAAAGGAGCAACTGCCACTGACACAACCTGGAGGGATCGCAAAGCCTTCATGCTGAGTGGGGAAAGAATATTGTATGACTCCTTTTATAGGAAACCCTAGAAAAAGCAAGTTTAATCGGTCATGACAGTAAGAAACTTAACGTTTGCCTAAAAGTGGGGGTAACTTAAATGCAAAAGGGTACAAGAGACTCATTTGGGGTAATGAGAATGTTCTAAAGCTTGACTGAGGTGCTGGTTACAAGGGTGTATACATTTGTCAAAATTCACCAAACTTTACGCTTGAAATTTAAAGTGTACAAATTACACCTCAGTGAATTTTATTTATTTATTTTAATCAAGGAGTTCCATCTTGCCAGTATAGAAACTTAAATCCGTGAATGATACTAACACAACAAAAAATTGCTGGATTAAAAAAAATCATAAGCCTTTTTAATGCATTGCTGATTGGCTAGAAAATAATCCTTATAACTCAAAAGTTAAATGAAAGTGGGAATGCTGGCAAAATCCAGTATTTGCACTGAGAAAATATGAGCAGGCTTGGTGGGTCTTTTATTATCTGAAAATTTTCAAACGGTAATTTAAATTAAAATGCCAAGCTGATGGCCCAGAGTTGGTAGTACTCCACACCTAAATGTCACACTCAAACCACAGAACACCAAACACAAAGAGAAGATCTTCAAAGGAACTAGAGAGGAAGGATAGATTACTTGCAAAGGAAGGGCATTTAGCCTGACAGCTAACTTCTCAAAGGCAACCACAGAATCCAAGTTCAGGAAAAACCTGCCAACTCGGGACTCTCAACCAAGAGAACATCTTGGTAAATATAGGCTTTCTGGACTAACAAAAACCAGTTGCATTTACTATCAGTACACTGTTTCCAAAGGAAATGTTAAAGGACATGCTCCAGGGAGAAGGATATTATACCAAATAGAAGGTCTGAGATGTAACAAAGAGAGAGCAGCGGTATTGTTAAACACGTGGGTAAATGTTGTAGATGTGAACAGTATACAACAACATTTCTAACGTCTAATTTGTACAGTAAGAAGGAAAACCTAAAGTCCTAGTCAGGGTAACGTAAGGTGGGAGGCAGTTCTTGGGTTACAGCATTCTGTTTCTTGTTTGTTTGAGACAGTGAAGAGAGAGATACTGACACTAACATGTTATATAACAAAATTCTCTCTCTGAAAGGAGATATGTGTAATGCATCAACTTCCTAGTTGTGGATTAGAGATTAGTGCTTGCATGGCTCTTCAGCTGTATGAACCCCTTCACCGGGTCTCTGTGGCCCAAAGAACACTTAAAATCTGTCCTGCCACTGAGTCACCCACACTGCAGTGGGGCAGGCAGGTCAGCATGCTGAGGGTTCATGGACCATCTCAGGACAGTGATCCAGGGCCTCTGAGAGGCAGTCTGGCAGGTGCACGTGTGCCTGTGTCTCTGGGGTACCTAGAACGTGGCGGGCACAGATGAAGACGTTCATTGTGAGCAAGTCTTCCACCAGACATTTCATCTCTTCTCCATGCACAGATAAAGGCCGAAGCCCAGGTCAGGATTTGCCCAGAGCCCTGGGGTCAGGATACCCGTGGGTCTTGAGCTTGGATTGGGATGTCCCTGGGAAACCCAAGGCCCCTGGGCAGACCAAAGGAATCTCTAGGAAAAGAGGGCTTCCACGTAGCGCTTGAGAGCTGGGTGATCAGGCCGCCCACCTCAGCTATGATGTGTTCGCTCATTTCGCTGGATCCCCAGTTTCTTCAAATAAAGAACAGTCCCAAGTCCGAGGCTCATGTCCTCATTTTGGAGAACTCACTGCTGCCATGGACTAGCTGGTGGTGGTGCGTGCTTGCACCCCCTTACTGTTTGGGCTGAATTGCATCCTGCAAAGTTAATATGTTGGAGTCTCAACCCCTAGAATGTACCCCTATTTGGAGATAGGGCTCTAAAGAGGTAATGAAGTCACCATGAAGTTACTAGGGAAACCCTGCTCCAGTAGGACTGTTGTCCATATAAGAAGAGGAGATTAGGGTACAGGCATGGAGGGACGACCATGCGAGGACACAGGGAGAAGACAGCTGTCTACATGCCCAGGGACATTTCCTAACCTCCGGAGCAGGCCCACAGGTGCCAATGGTGCAGCCTCAGGGACATTTGCTCCGGATGAGGAGTCCAGGGTCCCGAGAGATGGAATGACCTGCTGTGATGGTTGACTTTACATGTCACCTTGACAGGGCAACAGTGCCCAGACAGCAGGGTGTGCCAGTGAGGGAGTTTCAGAAGAGGCTGGCTCTGAATTGGTAGTCTGAGTAGAGCTTACCCTCAGCGATGCAGGTGGGCCTCCCCCAATCCACTGAGGGTCTGACAAGGACAGACAGGTGGAGGAAGGGGGTGTTCACTCTCCCTGACTGAGCCGGGACATCTCCTGCCCTCAGACATCGCTGCTTCTGGTTCTTGGGCTTTTGGACTCAGACTGAGACTTACACATCAGCCTCTGAATTCTCAGGTCTCTGGACTCGGACTGAAGGACATCTCTAGCTGGTCTGGGCCTCCAGCCTCCAGACAGACTATGGGACCTCTCAGCCTCCATGACCGTGTGAGTCAATTCCTGTAATAAATCTCAGACAGATGGCAGAGGATAGATGGTGATAGTTAGAGGACTGATAAATGATGATGATAGCTGATAGATAGATAGATAGATAGATAGATAGATAGATAGATAGATGATAGATAGATAGTAGATAGATGATAGATAATGATAGATGATTGATAGATATAAATGATAAATGATGATAGATATAGATAGATGATAGATGACAGATGACTGATAGATATAGATGATAGATGATTAGATAGATGATAATAGATTGAGTGATAGATAGATAGATAGATAGATAGATAGATAGATAGATAGGGATTTTATAGGTAGATAAGCATTCTATTGGTTCTGTTTCTCTGGAGAACCCTAATACTCTTAAGGTCCCACAGCCTGGAAGTGCAGAGCTAGTAACAGCCAAGACCCTCAGCATCCTTCCCGCAGCGTCCTTTCCGGATCCTTCCCGCAGCAGACCATGCACCTGCACCTTCCTCCTCACCAAGGACTCTGGCAGCCACTGCAGATGGCATGGCCCATGGGGACTGCGGCTGTCGGAAACCTCAGCTACGGTTCCTGTGCTGCTGGCCCCCCATCGGATGCACCCCAGGCCCACCCCAGCTAACACAGAGAGCAGAGAAAGGGGGCCTGCTCCAACTTCCATGTTTCACTATTAGGCACTGGAGGGAGAAGAAGGACCTCAGGTGGAGTGGAAGGTTCCAGGAAGGTCCTACATCACAGGCCAAGCCAGGGACAGGCAACCTCATCAGAGGACGCGACCACAGCACAGAGGCAGAGGCCTCCAGGAGGGGCCAGGACACCTGGCGAGGCAGGTTTGAGGGTCCAGCTGCAGGGCCATCCGGTCCACAGCCTCCTGCAAATGCAGATTCCACACCTCACACAGAGCCAGAGCAGAGGGGCTTCCACAGTCCCTGGGGGGCTCACCAGAGAAAACAAGGTGACCCTGGGGCCTGGGCACTGAGGCCAAGGACTGGCTGGACAGGAGATGCCCCAGCTACCGCCTGGGCAGGGGTGCCCACAGCTGCCTTACGCCTCAGGCTGCAGGAGGCTCTGGGGAAGGGCCAGAATATTTCTGCTGGGAGACAAAACAGCCGTTTCCCAGGGCCTGAGCCAAGCTCGGGAAATAGAGGGAGTGGCGTCTTGATCCCACTGAGCGTGGACTTCCGAGTGCCACCGAGGCACCTCAGAGGCCAGGCCCTGCTGGCTGCCGAAGCCACCGCCCTGAGCTCTCAGGGTCCCCCAGGCCCACTGCGCCACCAACGCATCCTGTAGGCCCAAGGATCCAGCCCAAGTGGCCTTACGTGTGGGGTGAGAAGTGCTGACACAGCTGCTTTGGGGGGGCCCCCAACAGGCCACCGACCTCTGTGACCGCTCAGTGGCCTGAGCAAGGAGGCTGCGTATGGCTGCTCCCAGATTCCCATTCCACACTGCATCTCTGTACCAGAGGGGCGCATAATTGCAAACAGACCCATGTGTGACTCAGAGGAAGCCTGCACCACCCTCCCCCACTGACTCGGAGGCTTTTTAATGGGAGGCTCACTTCCTGTGAGCCCTGGCTCAGTCTGGCTGATCTCACCCAGCCAGGATGTTCTAGAAGGCCCTGCTCCCATGCACGTCTGCCCTGACTCAGAGAGGGCCACCACATGCCTCATCTGCATCAAAGGCACCTGGCCACACACATATACATGCATGCACACACACACATGTGTGCACATATACACTATGCACGTGTGCGTGCATATAACATATGCATGTGTGCACGTGCCATGCCCATGTGTGCACATGTGCACATTCACGTAAATGCGTGTGCACATACTGTGTGAACACAGGCACATGTGTGGGTGCATGTATATGCATGTATACATGCATAAATGACATGCATGCACATGCATGCACATGTGTGCGCACTGCACACGTGTGTCCATGTGGGCACACCCACACAAATATGTATGCATGCATGTGGCACATACATGTATGTGAACATGACATTGTGTGTACATGTGTGTGCATGCACATGTGAGCACATGTGTGTATGTGCATACATATGCACGCACCATACATCCCACCTGCTCTTCATGCCCTCAGGGACATGGGATCCTGGCACACTGAAGTGACACTCAGGCCTGGAAGTGTGTTCCTTTCCCACACACTCTGCATCTAAAGTGGTGCCACACATTTGTAGGTGAGAAGCCAGGGCTCACGGTCCTCACATGCTGACATCAAGGTGACAGCCAGTGGGCATCCAGTCCAGAGCCTCTTTTGGAGCAGTGTCCCAAGCTCGTTTGGGTTTTCGGCCAGATTCAGTCCCTGCGGTTGTAGGAGTGGGTCTCTTGGTGCTGTCATCCAGGGCCGCTCTCAGCTCCTCTTGCACACCCCTCAGTCCCAGCAACAGAGAACCCCTCTCACTCACACCCACTCCCCTTGGGCTGCTCTTCCACTCCCACCAAGATATCTTTTCTTTTGGGGTGTGAAGCAGGTCAGGTCAGGCCCCCCACTGTCTCCCCATCCCAAGGTCAGCTGATCCGCAGCCTTAATAATGACATCTGTCCCAGGGGCATCTCAGAACTCTGCAGCCCTGGGAGGGCACTGGACCAGGTGTGGGCAGGGCAGGTGTCCAGGGCGGTGAGGTTGGGAGTGGTCTGAGCCGTGCAGACAGCCCCAGGCCCCAAGGACCGCCCAGGCCACAGTGCCTCTCCAGGACAACGGAGTGGGGACAAGGCCCAAAGGCATCAGCCAAGTGCTTTGGGCTCCACAGTGTACCAGACACACAGGGCCTGTTCTGCAGAAAATGTGGGCATTTATTTCCACAGTTACTCACAAACGGCCAAATTCCTTCCTAATAAATTTGCTGTCACACATTCACCCGGACCTAACTGCCATTAGAACATTTTCTCCGAGGTTTGGAAAGCTGGCCCCAGGGAGGCGCCTTGCCGGGGCTGCCCCAGTGGGGGCCAAGGACAGATGTGAAGCTTCCCCCAGCCCCATAGAAGACCCCCACCCGGGCCCTCAACCTAGGAACTGAGGGGTGGGCCCAGAGCAGGAGGACTGGGGGGAACCCTGCCTCCGGGTCTCTGCTGCGGGCGGGGCTGCCGGCTTGGCCCGTCGCCTGTCTCTGGGGCCCAGGCTCCTGGTGGTCCCCAGCCCCAGCTTGCCCAGACCAACAGCAGGAGGCTCAGGGCCTCCAGTGCCCTCCAGCCGAGGCCGGACACCCATGCCAGCAAGCAGCACATGTGGGCCCTGACGCCTGGGGCCGCCATGGACACAGCTACCGTCAGAGGTCAGCATTCGGCAGCACACCCAGAGCTGGAGAGAGGAGTGGCCCGAGGACGCTTCTGCAGGGTCCAGTGTGGACGGCGGCAGCGCCCCCAGGGCTGGGAGAGCAGGTGCACCCTGACCTCGAGAGCGGACAGATTCAACCTGACCAGAACCGCAGCACCGACAAGGCTGACTGGCTCTCCAGCTGGCGACACCCTGAATGGCAATGTCGTCTGGGCAGGGACAACACAGCCACAACCTCACGGCCTCTCGTAACATGTGCGCCCGTTTCACAGGTGGGGAGCTGAGGCGGCCCAGGTGCACATGGCCGCCTTGGGTGGGGCCTGCCTGCCTGTCATCGCCATACCTGGGCGGGGTCAGAGAATCCCCCCACCCAGACTGGGCTCCGGGCATCTGGGCCTGGGGGGCCTCCAGACGTGGCTGGAGTTCCCTGCCCACTGTAAGGGGCGAGACGGCCGGGGAGGCCATGTAGGCCACCATGCTGTGGCCACTGGCCCAAGAGGCTGACTGGGTCCACGGTCAGAGCCCCTCACAGGCAGCAGCCCCAAGGCCAGGCCAAGAGGGCAGGGCAGGAGGGCCTGCAGATGGGGCCTTGGGGCTTTGAGTCGGGAATGGCTCTCTGGGTTCACAAGTCTGCCCACCCCTCTGCTCAGCCATGTGTCAGACGATGATGCTGGGCCACCATCGTGGAGCCCTGGAGGCCACGCTCAGCCCTGGAGAGAGCAGGTCAGTGGGTGCTGTGGCCCCTCCGCCCACTGGGAGCAACCTGCTCCCACCCGACCATGGGCCAGGCCTCAGTGGCACAGCTGTGTAGGTCACTGGGTCCTCTCACTTTGAGCGCCCGTGTCGCCTGGGGGCTGAGCCTGGGACTGCCAGCTTCAGGGTGGCCACACGGACCAGCAGGAAGAGAAGGCTCAGGGGGTCCCAGGATCCACAGGACCATGTGACCAGCACCTCCTCCAGGAGGGCCTCTGGCTTCCACTCAGAATGTGCCAATGAGTGGACAAGCAGGCAGAGTGGCCAGGTCCTCTAACAAGTGGATCTTGAGGCTGGTGGAAGGTGGGCTCCAGGAAGGGCCGGCCAGCAGGGGTGCTTTGCTGTGATTCAGTGATGGACACAGGCTTCCAGGCCATTCCAGGAGGAAAGGACAACTGGGCCCTTGGTCCAGACTCACGTTGGGTCCAAGGAGCACGAGGCAGGGCCTTCAGCCTGGCCAGACCCTCCAGACACTCACCAGCAGGACCTGAGCTTAGAAAGGGTAACGCAGGGCTGGCCAGGCTGCTTCACGGGGCAGCTTCTTGGGCAGCGAGGGCTCCCGCCCTGTAGAAGGGCCTCCCCACTGTGGTGGTTCCCTCATGGGATGCTGCATGGCACCTGCCACCGCAGATGGACGCAGTGGCCACCAGCAGCCCTCCTGTGGCCATGTCTACAGGGCACGGCTTGATGTGCAGAACAAGGGAGTGGGTGATGGCACCGAGGGCACTGGCGTCACCTCAGCACATCCGTAGTGGCCCTGAGCCCACAACGAGGGTGGGCCGGTACAGCTGTGGCCATGCCACACCCTCCTCAGGGCCACACGAGGAGGCTCTGGATGTGAGTGGGGGGCAGCCCCAAGCCGCTGCTGGCCCTGGGAGCCCCGACCCTCAGGCCCCTGTGGCACCGCAGGGAGTCCCGCGCCCATGGCCACCCCACTCCCTGGAGTCAGGCTCACTCCCAGCTCACAGTCTTTTCCATTGCCACCCACAGGGCCCACTTGCTCCCCAAAAAAGGTCTGCAGGATGTCACCCTGCCGCTCGTTTGTTCCGGGGCTCAAGGCGGCTGACCCTCAGAGAGCCCGGCTCCTTCAGGGTGGTTTGTCAGACGATCTAAAATTCCCTCCTGTCGGAAAGTGGTTCCATCGCAAGGAAGTGGTCCTTCTCTGCGGACAGGGAATCAGCTCACGGAGAAAGGAGGGGCCAAAGGCAACTCAGCGGGTGCAGACCAGAGGGGCAGGGTCTCCGCAAAGCTCGGGAGGGTCACCGAGTCCTCGGGTCCTGGCCCTGCAGGGGCAGCTGTCTGGGGCTGCGAAGGGGCATCTCTCCCCAGGCGGCTCCAAGGCTCCCTTCCAGGCAGCGCCCTGACCCCTGGGGATGCTCATTCCCGACACCTGATGGTGTGCGTGCTGGTCCTGCTGCCAGGGGCCCTTCTGCTTCCTGTCCTCGCCCCTAAATTGGGTAGCAGCCTGACTTTGAGACTCCAAGTCTAGTCACGGTCTTATTACTAGGAAGAACTAGCAAAACCAGGTTGGCTTTAGCCCCAAGCCTCCAACTGCAGCCCTGGGGGTGGACCTGGGGCCCTGAACCCAGCTCAG
Organism: Smutsia gigantea; assembly: GCA_032199065.1. Classification (NCBI taxonomy): domain Eukaryota; kingdom Metazoa; phylum Chordata; class Mammalia; order Pholidota; family Manidae; genus Smutsia; species Smutsia gigantea. The sequence continues at coordinate 83,286 of JAVSCE010001894.1, forward strand.
GGCCATCCCTCCATCTAATACTGGAACAAAGCTAGGATTTCCTCAGCCACCCCCCCCCCATGTGCAATATGTTGCCAGCTCTGCCCACTCCCTGCCCTGTGGTCTGCTGGTCCCCTCTGCCCTCCCCACCCTGGGACAGCCCATGGGAGGCAGTGTCACAGACTCAGTGGGAAGCACAGAGGTCAGTCCAGGTGGGAACAAGTCACCAAGCAGGTGGGTGGAGCTGGAGGACAAGGACCATGAGGGAATGCTTCACAGGTCCTCCTGCCAGGTGCGGGCACACGCTTCTAATAAGGGGAGAGTAAGGTTGGTAGAATGGATAGCAGGTGTGTGAGTCTCTCTTCTTATGGGACTCTTAGATGTGCCCCCAGATCAGCTGGACGTAGTTTTCACGTGACTGTGCCAGCCGACATGCACGCGGTGAGACCCGTCTGGTGAGCTGGTGACAATGCCTGAGGGGTCAAAACACAAACCAGCAGTGCCCCAACCCTGCAAAGTCACTCAAGGGGACAGCTCACCTGACACAGGTGCTGTGGAGAGCCTGACAGGGAGGTGCCGGGTCCCCAGCCGGCCGCTCCAGGCACATCTGTCACTCTGGAGTCATGCCCCGCCTAGATGGCCACTGTCATCACAGGCCAGACAGCGGTGCTGACCTTTCCGGACAGACTGGCCCAGTGGGTCAGCCCAACACAGGGGAGTTGGCTGAACTGTCTTTGTCTGGTTTGATGTCAGAGGGATGCTGGCCTCGTAGAGTAAATTCTGAAATGTCCTCTTCTCTGTATTTTGAGTGTGCACACAATCAGTGTCACTTTTTCCTTAAATGTTTTGTAGAATACTCTGGTGACGCCCTCTCAGATAACAAATTCAAACTCCTTGATATTGGTCCATTTCTTCTTGAGTCAGTTAGCTTGCTGTTTGACACAAGCTGTCTGCAGTCACTGGAGTGAAGCCAGTCATCGTATCTCTCATCCAGCCGCCGAGAGAAGCGAGACACCTCAGCCAGCTGTCAGCCCAGTCAGCCCCGAGCTCCCGAGAACCTGCCCGGAGGTGTGCCTTATGCCTGGCGCTTGGACAGGAAGGCAAAGAATTCTCCATGAAACACCTGAAAGGCAGATCTAAAGGCAAGAAGCAGATGAGTGGCTTCCTGAGGCCAAGCATGGGAGAAGGGGTGAACTGTAATGGGCATGGCGGCCACACAGGGACCATGATGAGAAGTCTCCAGAACTGACTTGTACTGATGATCACATCGCTCAGTAAATTTGCCAAAAATTATCAAATTGCATACCTGAGTAGGATGAATTTTGTGTTATGCAAAATATGCCTCAATAAACCTGTTTTTCGAAAAATCTTAGCATAGCCTTTGCCAATCTCTCAGTGCTATGGAGACAACCCCTAGAATCCGGGACCTTCAAAGGAACAGGAGCCTTGGTACCTAGCTCAGGCTCTCACTGGGCCCCTTAGAAAGTCAGGCCCAGGGGTGGGGCAGAACTACAACAAGCAGCCCTCACAGAGACGTGAACCTAGATTTGAAGTGCATCACCCCTGTCCCAATGCTAACTGCCCACCAAAATTCATTTAAATCTGATAAAAAAGGAAGATAACATTAAGCAAGCCCTCTACAACCTTTCATAATGTCCAGCATTTAATAAAAAGTCAACAGGCAAGTCAAGAGACAGAAATATGTGACTATATGGGAAAAAACAAACAGGAGAAACACCCAAAAGGGGCCAAACACAGGGCAAAAGCGCCATCACGTGACCTCAGCATCTGCAACCTCGCTGGAACTGAGAACAGTACCGGCTGCACAGGGTGGAGGGCAGCCCGCGCCAAAGCCCACCGGGCCCTCGGATCTGAGACAGGTGCAGGTGGGGCGGGCCTGGGCACCCCTGCAGAGCCCTCTGCCCCTCGGAGCTGTCCTGAAGGAGAGCTGGGCAGCAGCCAGGCAGCGGGCACAGGTGCGACTGTGTGCCCAGCACTCCAGGAGGACAAGCCTGTGACCCGGAGCCGCCACAGGGGCACAACAAGGAGGCTGACCAAGTCTCCTGCAGCTCCAGAACGCCACAACAGCCCGACTCTGGGGCCATCAGGGACGTCCAGGAAAAATCCAGGACAGACAAGGGGACACTCCTGGGGCCCGAGACACACCAGAGCTGCCTCAGTGAAGCCACAGCAGGACCTGCTGGCTTTCACCTAACGTGAGCATTTGGTTTCACTGCCGCGGTTTGGGGTCAGCACACACCCTGCAGAACCCCAGTCATCACCATGGCTGAGGGCGGGGTGGACCATGGCCATTCTCAGCCTCTAGTGAGTCTCCACAGAGCCTCAGTTCCCTGTGAAGCCTGCCCTGCAGAGGCCCTGGGGTTTGCGATGCAGCAGCCCCCTGCCAGGACAGCCCCACACTGGCCCTGGCTCTGCAGACAGAAAGACACTTCAGGTGGTCCATGCCCTGGACTGCCCCTTCAGGGGCTGTGGGTCTTGGGAAGGTGACTTCAGCTCCTGGCCTGTTCCCTGTACAGCTGGGCACAGGATGGTGCTGGGCAGGGTGGGATGAGCCGCACACATAGTGTCTGGTGGGTGGCATCCTCCTCGGGTGGCCACTGCTGTCATTACTGCCCGCAGAGGCAAATAGAAACGGCACAGTGGGACTGCACGCTGGCAGCCATTACAGCAGGACCCCGCCCAGAAGGAAGTGGGTAGGAATGGCCATGCCCCGGCAAGGCCTGAAGCAAGTGCCCAGCCCCCTGAAGGGTCCGACCCAAAGCAAGATCCTGGTGTACCCAGAGTGCAGCCATGAGGCCAGGCTGCAAGCCCTGCTCAGGAGGCCGGAGGCATTTCTCTAAAGGTAAATGTTCTCTGCAGATGCATGATCTGCTCCAGGCCCTGGGGCTTGCCGTGATACCCACGGGCTTTCCCACACTGACCCTCCAATGCCATGTGGTCCAAGCAGCAGGGCTTCCCCCAGCCAGGGCCTGCAGCACCCACATTTGCTGCCGCTGGTCCCCCTCAACGCTGGCTGCCTCCCTGTCATCTGAGCTACAGGTCAGAGCAATATTCCCAAGAGTAGGGTGTGCTCCTTTAGACCCCAAAGCACTGCCAGGCCTATGGGATCTTCTTGGAAGTAGGGGACACGAGGTGCATATGCGTCTTTCCACTCTGGGGGGATATCATGGCATGTCCTCTAAGGCCTCCCTGAAGTCACAGGCTCCTCCCCAGCCCACGCCTGGCCCCCAGCACACTGGCCTCGCCTCCCCTGTCCTGCCCAGTGAACATAGTGTCACGTCCTAGGGTGTCCAGGGCCCCAATATCCTCAGACTAAGAGCAGAAGGGACAGTCAACATGGCCCTGAGGCCAAACCGTAGACTCGTATTCCTGCCCCTCCCATGGGAACACAAAGTGTCTCCCACCCTCTTCCGTGACTGGGAAGAAAACACCGCAGCTTCCAGTCCGTGGCCTGGTCGATCGGCTCTAATGGGCATCCACGTCCCGCACAGCAGATGAAGTCGAGCTGCTGCTTGGTGAAGCCTTGGGGTCAGCAGACGCCCCCCGAGACCCTGCAAGGCCCAGACCAGCCCTTGACGTCCCAAAGACAGGACAGCCCCCACGCCCGCCTCCCCAGGTCTTGACCTCTGGGGACCTGCCAGTGTGGTCTGCTATCAATGCCGTGGCAGAGACCCCACCTTCCCCTGCTGGGCTTCCCCGCTATGGGATCTGGGACCACACAGGCCAGGAACCCAGTGTGACTTACTCCAGTGGCCAAGCGTGTGCTTTAGTCACACACTTGGGGGCCAGGGAACAGGCCACTGGATGGCCTGGTGACGAGGAGGCCCGCTGTGACCGACACGTTAGGCCAGGATCCCTTCGATCCCCTGGCCTCAGACCCTTCTTAATGAGGACACGTGTCCCCTGAGATCCTGTGTCCAGCCACCCTCAGAGTGTCTTGGTAGCACCATTCCCAGTGTTCAGTCACCCAAGTGCAGGCCATGGGTGTCTTTGGGGGAGACTGGAGGTCTTATGGCACCCAACCACCAGGCCACCTCTGCAGTCAAGTGTTCCAGGTGAGAGAATCAGCTCCCATCCTAGAATGGAGTAAGGACCGTGGCTTTTCCTGCAGCGCCTGCCCTGGCCTCTTCGTCGCTCCCTCTGCCGTGCACCCCAGCAGCCTGGGCATTTCTGCTTGCTCAACATGGCCCATGCTCCGGCTTCTGGGAGCCGTCCCAGAACTGACACTGTCCCACAATCTGAAGACCTCGCCAGAGGATTTAGTCCTATGTTCTGAGAGAGTGCCTCCAGGTCAGTAATTCTTGCTTATCTGGTCTTCTCGTCTGGCTTCTGGGTCAGGGACCGTCCAGACCCCAGCGATGCTCCCAGCTCCTGAGGTGTGTGCCAGCTCTGCCAGCTCCTTCATATATGACCTCTTTCCTCCCTGGCCAGGCCCAGCACACCCATGCAGCTCACACTGGACTTTCTCCCTAGTCTCTGGCTTGGCAGCTAGGAGGTGGGTTGGGTGGCCTCTGACAAGGGCCCCAGGCTGGGGCAGCAGCTCCTAGCACAGAGAAGGTGCTGGCTCCTACGAGGGAGGGTCTGCAAGCTCCGAGGAGCCCAGGGCCTGCAGAGCCACCTCCTTGGGGCCTCGGCCTGCATGTCCCAGACCGCTCAGGGCCCCAGGCCTTCACAGACCAGTAGAGGCTGAGCACCCACACGTGGGAACTGCCCGGCCCCTGTGTGCTGCTCTCGGCCACGTCTGCTCTTCCCCTGCAGAAAGGGGGATTTCTTTTCAGGCCAAGGAGGTCTCTGGGTCCCATGCTGAGCCTTTCTCTGCCTCGGGGTCTCCTGTTACTCCTGGTCAGTGCAGCTCAGCAGGGACCAGCCGACCGTGTGCCCTTCAAATGCCGCAGTGGACACAGCTGCAAGCCCCTCCCTTCCCAGGTCACCCCTGGTGAAGTGCAGCAGTAGGGCCCCCACCTTGTGCCAAGAACTACCTATGCTTCGTACACCAACCAGGGGGGGTGCCCCTTCACCTGCTGGTGGTGGGCCAGCTGCACAAAATGCCCATGTCCAGCGGGTCCGATAAGAAGGAGGTACCGGGCAGGGCTGGACATGGCTAGAGATTCAGCAGCAATGGCTGGGAGGGAGGCTGAGGGTGAGGCGCCCGGACCCCTAGGAACGGGGGTGTCCCACAGAGCAGCTCCAGACTGTCCCAGCGAGGCTGACTGGGTCATCTGGAGCCAAGTGTATCCCCTGTTAAAGGATCTATAGGAACAGGCCTGCGTTTACACCCCTGGAACAGCCCCCGTGGGTAGCACTGCCCCAGTGAGAGGGCAGGTGGGTCCGAGGGCAGCATGCGGGCCTCAGCTGTGCCCCAGGAGCCGGAAGACTAAGCTGTGCTCACAGACACCTTGGATACAACAGTCACACACACTTGAACACAGACACACACGTGCATGTACATACACCCTGCCCTCTTCAGTGCCCCGGCCCCAGACACCCGCTGCACCCAGGAAAGGTGCTGTGGCAAGGGGAGGCGTGACTGGTGCTGCCTGGGCAGGGTGAGCGGTGGGAGGCAGAGTGGGCATGACGGGTGGCCCACCTTGCAGGGGCTCTGGGAGTCGGTAGCAAGTTGGAGGATGTGTGCTGGGGCCAGGGCAGAACCTGCAGGCCTCTGGACATCAGAGTGGGTGTCCTGCCCTGCGGCTCACACAGGGACCTAGTTCCCCTCTGCCTGAACAGTCTTGGCAGGCGCTGGCCCAGCCCCGGGAAGAGGTGGCCAAGGCTAGAACTGAGCCCCCGAAGGACTGGCCTCAAGGCCGCCCTATGCGACTCCGCAGGAGGGGCGCCGTGGGGAAAGGGAGAGCGCGCGGCCGCACCCTACCCACCCACTCCAGAGCCCAGGGAACTGTCCCCAGCCCTTCCTGCACAGTCACCGAGGAGCCCTGACTCTGGGTCGGGGGTGGGGACCCCTTCCCTCCCAATCCCAGCAACACCAGCTGGCTAAGGGCGGGGCGCCACGCTCAGCCTCGAGTGCCTCGGAGGAAGGGCTGGGCGAGTGAGCCAGCGGCCCAGCCCCTCACTCCCCACCAGACCACCCAGGCCCCCCGAGGAGACACGGCGGGCGCGGAGGGGCCCGGAGCTGCCAGCGGGGCGCCGCGGCCGGGCGGGGGTCTGTCTTCGCCGGGGCTGCTCCGAGAGGTGCCGGCGCCCCTGGCGCCTCCCCGGGCCCCTTGCCCGCCTCGCGCCCCAGCCCCCCGCCCGCGGGCGCATCCGCGGGGCCGCAGCGCCCCCCGGTGTCCGCGCCGGGCACACCCTAGGGGGCGGAGGCGGGGTATAAAGGGGGCGGCCCCGCGCGGTCCCCTCCCTCCTGCCCGCTCGGCGCCCGCGTCCCGCTGTCGGGACCCAGCTACTCGCGACGTGTCCGGCGAGGGCGCCCCGCAGGCGCTCCGGGTCAGGTAAGCGCCCCGCGGCCCCGGGAGCCTCCCCCAGCGCGGCCAGGTTCCAAGGACAGCCGGGCCGCCCAGCGGTCTCCCGCCCGCCGCCCCGCGCGCGAAGGCCTCCGCCGGGCCGAGCTGCGGGCTCCCCCTGCTCCGGGCGCAGCGCTGGGACAGCCCCGGGGCTTCGCGGTCACCTCCCAGGGCACCGAGTGGCCCCGAGGGGCTCGGCACCTGCAGGACCCACGGTGGTTTCCCGGGAGGTCTGCTTGCATCTCTGCGGGAGGACACTTCAGAGCCCAAGTTACCCGCGAGGGAAGCACCCACCCCCGCCCCGCCCCACCCTACGGCTTGGGACCTGGCGCAGGGTGTCCAGGGGCGCTGGCCCAGCCCTGGGAAGGAGTAGCCGAGGCTAGAACTGAGTCCCCGAAGGACTGGCCTCGAGGCTGCCCTATGCGACTCGGCAGGAGGGCGCCGTGGGGTGGGGGGAGAGCGCGGGTCACGCCGCACCCTACCCCCTACCCGCCATCGGCAAGACAGACAGAAGGGGCCCACCTCCCTCACTGAGGCTGGGGGCAGACCACCGGGCACCCATGAAAGTGGGCTGGGGAGACTGAGCAGGGGGCTGAGTGGCCGGGCCCCACACCCACCCAGGCCTCCTGTGGGCCGGGCGTGGCAGGGGAGAAGTCAGCAGCAGAGCACCCCCGCCCCAAACTATAACCGCAATGCGAAAAGGGCAGGGCCAGCTCCTGTGGTGCACCCCTGCCCAGGGCCCATGTGAATGTGGCCCCCTGTGCCCACGGAGGAAACCATGAGCCCGGCACCCACACCCCCAGTCTACCCAACCGCCCCCCGACCCAAGGATCTGCACGCTTAGATGGATACCCAGAAAGGAGGCTAGAGAGCCTCAGGTTTCCCTGGGGTTTTCTCTTCCAATAAAGAAGTTCTGGCTTGAAGGGCATCTTACATTTGTTTAAAAAACAACAAAAAAGTGTTTGGGTTTTATTCCCAGCCTCATCTCACCAATGCCAGAAGGAGGACAGACACTCGGGGCTCCAAGGGGGGGCGTCGTCAGCCTTCCATCTGCTGTCCAGAGGCAGGGGAGTGGGCCAGGGCCTCTGGGCATAGGTGACCTGGAGTCTCCCAGGCCAGACTGGAGGGGCTGGGCCCAGGGGTCCCAGGCATGTCCCCTCCTTAGGATGGGTCTCAATGGGCCACTGGGCCACATGGTCAGGTGGAACATAGGCCCCTGTGTCCACAACAGCAGCAGCTGCCTTGTAGGCCAGCACAGGCGACTCTGTAGGGGGTGGGGGCGGGGTAGGAGAGCTGTGCACAGCTGGGAGACCCTCGGCGTTGTTCCCTGGGATGGGCCAGGATGGAAAAGGCAGGCCGGAGCCTGGGAAAAGGAGCTGGGGCCACAGGCTCCTCCAGGGGCCTGCAACGGTGTGGCCAGGCCGGCCCTCCTCTCCAGCCGCAGCTTTCTCATCTGCAAAATCAAACCAGGCCCTTTCACCTGCCAGGGCTGCTGGGGAGCTCCAGGTGCAGAGTAGCTGCAGGCCATGTTTGCAGCCACAGAAAGCTTTATGATGCTGGGAAAACCTAGCTTCTGCAATTCATTTTAAGAAAAACACAAGTAGCTTGATTTGTTCCATTTAAACACAGCCCCACATTTCAGTGGACACATTAGCACCACGCCAGGGACCCCGGTGCGGTGCACACCTGCAAAGAAGCAGGGGCTTGTGGAGTGCCTGCTGTGGAGCAGGGCCTGGGGGAGCCCACCCCTGCTCTAGGGCCACAGGCTGGAGCTACACCAAGCACATAGCACTCTTCAGGCTGTACACAGACCTGCCCGGGCGACCTAAAACACGCCAACACCCCACGCCACCCCAGTGGGTCAGCACAGACACTGTGAGGACCAGAGGGAGGGGGGTCCCAGCTGTGAGGCCCTGCCCCTAGGAGAGCAGTCCGGGCCAGGAGTCTGTGTCAGGCTTCCAAGCCTGTTGGATGCCCACCAGAGAAGGGCAGGACGCTGGTGCCCCCCACATGGGCAGCGTTACTGTCCTTTCCCCTGTTTGCCAGTTTCATAGGCAAGGGGCTCTGCCTTGCTCATCTGCCCACACATCCTCGGTGTTTCTGCAGGTCAGCATTTGATCCCTGATCAAGTGCGGTGATATTACTTGCCTGGTTATGGTTTCCTCAGGTTCTTAACAGGTGCTCATTTTTTACTAATTTGTATGAGATTTTGTTTTCCAATTTTTAAAACCTATGATAAAGTACACATGACATAAAATGTACTATCTTAGCCACTTTTAAGTGTATGTTTCAGTGGCATTCATGTTGTAGTTTGATCATTACCACCATCCATCTCCACAATGCTTTTCATCTTGTAAAACTAAAACTCTATACCCAGAGAACAAAACCTCCCCACTTCCCACTTCCCTAGCCCCTGGCAGCCCCCTTTCTACTTTCTGTCTCTATGATTTTTGAGATACCCTAAGTATCTTGGAATCATACAGTATTTCTGTGTGTGTGACAGACTTATTTCACTCAGCATAATATTCTCAAGGGTCACCCATGTTGTAGCAGGTGTCAGAATTTCCTTCCCTTAAAAGGAATAATATGCCATTGTACGAATAGATCACATTATGCATATCCATTCATTCATCAATGGACACTCGGGATGCTTCCGGTTTAACTATTGTGATTAATGCTGTTATGAATGTGGTTGTACAAATATCTCTTTGAGACCCTGCTTTCAGTTCTTTTTGAAAGTGGAAGTGGAATTGCTGGGTCATATGGTAGTTTTGATTTAATTTTTTTGTGGGACCACCGTTCTGTTTTCCATAACAGCTACACCATTTTACATTCCCACTGACAATTGCAGTGTCTCCACATTTCTCCAACATGTATTATTTTTTTGGTTTTCCTATAGTAACCATCTTAATGGGTGTGAAGTGATATCTCATTGTAATTTTGATTTGCATCTCCATAATAGTTATTGATGTTGAGAATCAGTTCCTGTGCTTATTGGCCATTTGTATGTCTTCACTGGAGAAATGCCTGTTCCAGTTCTTTGTCCATTTTCGAATTCAATTGCTGTTGTTGGGCTTTAGTTCTCTATATATTCTGCATCTTAGTCCCCTATCAGATATATGATTTGCAAATATTTTCTCCCATTCTGTAGGTTGCCTTTGACTCTGTGAATTGTGTCTTTTGATGCACATTTTTTTCATTAAGTCAAATTTATCTATTTTTTCTTTAGTTGCTGATACTTTTGTTTTCATATCCAAGAAATAATTGCCAAATCCAATATTGAACAGCTTTGCCTTATGCTGTCTTCTAAAAGTTTTTAAAGTTTAGGTCTTACATTTAGATTATGGATCCATTTTGAGTTAATTTTTGTGTATGCTGTTGGGTAAAGGTACAACTTCACTGTTTTTTGAATGTGGATATCCAGTATTTCCAGTACCATTTGTTGAAAAAAACTTTTTCCCCCACTGAACATTCATGACATCCTTGTTGAAAATCATTTGACTCTATGTACAAAGATTTACTTCTGACTGACTGTTCTATCCCATTGGTCTATATGTCTGTCTTTATGCCACTATCACAATGTTTTGATTATATAACTTTGTACTGAGTTTTGAAATCAACAAGTGTGAGCTCTCCAGCTGTTTTTTTCTTTTAGGATTGTTTATGCTACTTGAGGTCTCTTGAAATTCCTTATGAATCTTAGAATAGGTTTTTCTATTTCTGCAAAGATCATCATTGGGATTTTGGCAGAAATTGCCTTAAATCTTAAATCACTTTGGGTAGTACAGTACTGACATCTTAATATTTGTGTGTTGACTTTGTATCCTACTATTTTGCTGAATTTGTTTATTTTAAGTTTCTTTTTGTGGAATCTTTAGGGCTTTCTACATATAAGATTGTATCATCTGTGAAAAGAGATAATTTTACTTCTTCCTTTCCAATTTGAATGACTTTTATTTCTTTTTCTTGCTTAATTGCTTTGGCTAGTACTTCCAATACTGTTGAATAGGAGTGATGAAAGTAAGCATCTTTGCTTTGTTCCTCTTGTTGGAAGAAAAGCTTTGAGCCTCTAATCATTGAGTATGATGTTTGCTATGGGATTTTCATATATGGCTTTTATTATATTGAGATAGTTCCCTTCTAGTCATAGTTTGTTGAGTATTTTTATCATGAAAAAGTGCTGAATTTTATCAAAAGGTTTTTCTGCATTAATTGAAGTGATCATGTGGTTTTTTTTCCTTCATTCTGTTAATGTGGTATATTACAATGATCAATTTCCATTTGTTGAACCATCCTTGCATTCCAGGAATAAATTCCACTTGGGCATGGTGTTTAATCCTTTTACTATTCTGTTGAATTCTGTTTACTAATATTTTGTTGAAGATTTTTGTATCAATGTTCCTAAGAGATATTGATCTGTAGATTTTTCTTGTAGTGTCTTTGGTATCTGATTAATGCTGACCTCATAGAGTTAGTTAAGGAGTATTCCCTCCTTAATTTTTTTTTGAAAAGTTTGAGAAGTATTGATATTGGTTCTTCTTTATGTATAATTCATCAGTAAAGCCAGGGCCTTTTGTCCAGGGATTTTCTTTGTCAAGAGATTTTTTATTATCGATTCAACCTCCTTGCTAGTTATAGATCTATTCAGAATTTCTATTTCTTCATAGTTTGGTCCTTGTAGGTTTTGTGTTTCTAGGAATTTGTCCATCTCATCTAGGTTATCTAGTTTATTGGAATACAATTGCTTAGAGTACTTTCTTGTAATCCTTTTTATTTCTGTAGAATGAATAGTAATGTCCTCATCTTCACTTTTGATATAGTAAGCTGAAATCTTTTTTCCTAGTTCATCTAGCTAAAGGTTTTCCACTGTTGCTGTTCTTTTTGAGGAACCAACTTTTATTTTAACTGGTTTTCCCTATTGTTTTTCTATTATCTATTTCATTTATCTCTGCTCTAGTCTTTATTAATTCTTTCCTTCTGTTAACTTTGGGTTTGATTTGTTCTTTTTCTAATTCATTAAGTTGTAAAGCTAGGTCATTTTTCTTATGTAGACATTTATAGCTGTAAATTTCCTACTTAGCACTGCTTTCTCTGTGTTCTGTAAGTTTATATATGTTTTATTTTCATTTTTATTAGTCTGTATTTTATAATTTCACTTATGATTTCTTCTTTCATCTATTGGTTGTTTAAAGGTGAGTTGTTTAATTTCAACAACTTTGTGACCTTTCCAGTTTTTCTTGTTATTGACTTCTAACATTCATACTCTTGTACTCAAAGAGGAAATTTTGCATGATATTTCCTTTTTAAATCTATTGAAGCTGCCATTGTTGTTACACTTCTCCCCATCATTGCAAGCCCCTCCCTCTCTGGCTGAATTGACTTCCAGGAAATTTAAAGGGCTGGCATGGTTTTCTCCAAACTCATTTTTTCTCTTTTTCTCCTTTTGGGAGCCAGACATTGAAAACTAGGCTATACTAAAGCAACTGCTTATAAAGAAGAAATAAGACAGTCATTGTACCTGTGTAGAGGAAGGTACAGGCTCAGAAAAGACCTGAGAAGACCTTACATTCACACTTCAGGTTGATCCTTGGCACAGACACAGCCCATAACAATCAAACAACAAAAAACAAAAACAGCAAACCCGGGGGAAGGAAAAGAATCTTATTTCCAGAGTTGCCACATTACTAGATTGAAATGTCCAGTTTTCAAAAAGAAAATTACAAGTCATACAGAGAAATGGGAGTGTATGAACCATTAAAGGAAAAAATATAAACCAACAAGAGCAGTCCCTGAAAAAGACCCAGTGGTGGCTGTACTAGACAAAGACTTTAACATGATTATCTTAAAGATGCTCAAAGAACTGAAAGAAGGCATGAAGAAAGTTAAGAAAACAGTGCTGAGAAAAATGGAAATACCAATAGGGAGACAGAAAACCTAGACAGAATCCAAAAAGAAATAATGAAGCTGAAAAGTACAATAATTAAAATGAAAAATTCATTAGAGGGCTTCGAAAGCAGATTTGATCAGAGAGAAGAAAAAATCAGCAAAGCTGAAGATAGGAAAATTGAAAGTATTGTGTCTGAGCAACAGAAAGAAAAAAGATTAAAGAAAAGTAAATAGAGTCTAAAGGACCTGCATACATGTTATGGGAGCTCCAGAAGGAGAAGAAAGAGAGAAAGGGGCAGAGAAAATATTTGAATAAATAATGACTAAAATTTCCCAAGTTGATGAGTGACATGAATATAAACATCTAAGAAGCTCAGTAAACTCCAAGTAGGATGAACTCAAAGTGACTCACACTGAGACGCATAAAAATCAGACTCTCAAAAGACAAAGACAAAGAGAGAATGTTTGAAATAGGCAAGAGAGAAGTGACTCATCATATCCAGGGGATCCTCAGTAAAATTATGAGCAGATTTCTTATCAGTTTGGAGACCAGAGACAGCAGGCTCATAGATTCAAAATGCTAAAAGAAAAAAAACACCTATCACCCAAGAATCCTATATCCAGCAAAACTGACCTCCAAAAGTGAGGACAAAATTAAAACATTTCCAAATAAACAAAAGCTGAGGGAGTTTGTTACCACTAGACCTGTCCTTCAAGAAATGCTCAAGGGAGTCCTGCAGGTGAAGTGGAAGAACTCTAGACAGTAATTTGAAACCACTTATTTAATTATGGAGAAATAAAGATCTCAGGAAAGATAAACACATAGGCAATTATAAAAGCTATTATTATTGTAACAACAGCGTGTAAGTACACTTTTTGTTTTCTATATGATTTAAGAGACTTATACTTAAAAAAATTATTAGTATAAAAGCTAGTATTATTGTAACTTTGGTTTGTACCTCTACATTTTGGTTTCTACATGACTTAAGGGACTAATGCATTAAAATAATATTTGCTTATGTTTTTAGACATAAATGTATAAAGATGTAATTTTGTGAGCTCAAAAACTGGAAGGGATAGAGAAGGAGTTTTAAAGAAGCCGAGTTCTACAGTCTTGAAGTCAAGATGGTATAAATTAAAAGTAAAGTGTTACAACTTTAGGATGTTAAATGTAATCCCCATGGTAACCATAAAGAAAATACCTAAAGAGTATATACAAAGAACTGAGTAAGGGAGTAAATGTTTCACTACAAAATTCAACCAAATACGTAAGATGGTAATTCGGGAAACAAACAAAACTATAAGGTATGTAGAAAATAAATACAAAATGACACAAGTTAAGTTTCTCCTTATTGGTAGTTACTTTAATTGTAAGTGGATTAAACTCTCTAACCAAAAGACAGAGACTGAAGAGAATAGATTTTTTAAAATGTGATCCAACTATATACTGTCTACAAGAGATTCACTTTAGATCCAAAAATACAAATAGGTTGAAATTGAAAGGATGAAAAAGATCATTCTATGAAAATATGAACCAAAAGAAGCAAAGGTGACTATACTAATGTCAAATAAAATGGACCTTAAATAAAAAACAACTTCAAGAGATAAAGGACATTACATATTAATAAATGACTCAATTTAGCAAGAAGCTATAACACCCAATAATAGGCCATCAAAAATTTAAAACCTTAAGAATATGAAATCTTGATCATACATTGGGAAAACTGTTGCCTGGCTTAATCTGTTTCCACTTTATCATGTTGCTTTTGTTGTAATAAAACCCATATGTGGGAGCCCAGCTGTCAAGAGTGTGGGCTTGGAACCATGCTGCCTGGGTTTGGGCGTCAGCTATTAGCTGAGCACCTTAGACAAATTATTGACACTTGGTCTCAGTATCTTCGTCTATGAAATGGGTATTATAATGGTATGAAGAGATGGACCATAGTGTCTAGTGCAGTGTAGTCATAGGAGATATTTCATTGTCATTTCACCTTTCTATTTTCTTTGAACACTTTTTGGTACATGTTTTGTACTCTCTTACTTCTGGAATGTATTTATGTATGCTGTGTGAGATAGGCCAACCTTGATTTCTAGTCACAGTGTGAGTCCTTGCCCTAGCCCCCTTTCACTGCTCTGAAAGATGACTATCTCATTTCCCCAGTTCTCGGATGTGGTTACACCCATTGCTGTGGGGTCTGTTGGTCCATTCCAGCAAAAAAAACCACAAATGCTTCATTATTATATGTATCATTTGCATTTGAAAATGCAAGTTTTTCATCATCCTTCATTTTGTTTTTCTCACCTACTCTTACTTATTCTTCCAAATGAATCTTATATTCACTTTTCAACATGTACCAGAAAAAAATCTCGAGGTTTTAGTCAAAATTATATTCAATTTCTAGATTTAGTTAGAAATAACTGATATTCACAAATATTGTGTTTCTCATCCATAAACAAGGTTCTTCCTAAGTTTATTGTTTAGATTTACATGTTTTTCCCTGCTAGTGTAAATAGTATTTGTTCCATTACATTTCTAATTGGTTGTTGCTAATAGAGGAAAATCTATAGCTTTTAGTATACATTTTTCTTTTAACTGCTTTACTGAATTCCACCCTTTCTCTCCCCTAAATTTTGTTCAGTTGATTTTATTGGAATTTCTAGGTAGACAGTCCCATCTTTAGAAAGGATAGTTTCCATCTCTTCCTATCAAAGATTTATACTTTGTTTCTTTTTACTATCTTATTGCATTGGCTTCCAACACCACACTAATAGAGTGAGATCAATAACAGAGTGATATTTGTCATTTCTACTTATTTTTGGTACTCTAATGGACATTCTTGAGTGCAGTTGTTTTTAATCCAGGGTCAGGTCCATGGTTGGATTCCCTGAACTCATGAAAGATATAACTTCTGATTATGGGTATCTGTGCAATTGTGGCAGATGAAAACGTCCAGATTGTTAAAGGGGTCCATGGCCCACAATGATAAGAATCCCTATTTTAATTTTTGTGTAAAACATGGTATGAAACTTACATCCTTTATAATGTTAATCCAATTGAGTTTCTTGTGAGGTTTTGCTCTATTTTTTAAAATCAGAAATGGATGGGAGCTCTATTACTGCAGTTACATGATTTTCTCTTTTTATATTTATGTGACTTACATTAATATGTTTCATAGTGTTGCATCATTGTATTTTAGACTAAGTTCATCTAGTTCTGGTATAGTAGTCCTTAATATGGATTTTCTTTTCTAATATCAGGATATTTGTAACTACATTCACAAATGAGACTTATCTGTAGAGTTCCTAGGGTTTCTTTTAACAAATTTTGGTTTCATGCTTTGCCAAACTTAAAAATTAATTGAAAAGAGACTTATCTCTTTTATGTTCTGAAACAGGTTAAATAGCAGTGATGTGTTTGTCCTTAAAGGTACAAAAGAACTCACCCAAAACCTGCCTGGGACAAAGCCTTTGGAGACATGATTCCTTCCAGGGCCAAGTCCTGCCAGTTCTTTCTCTACTTCTTCTTGAGACCTTTCCCAGAAATGGTCTTTCACATTTATTAGCTTACGGCTGCACTTGGTATGCTCTTAAAAACAAACAAAAACCTTCATGTATTATTATATTTTACTCATTTTAAAATTTGTGTATTTCTATATTTGTGCTTCATGACTTTTATTCTTGATTAGACTTGCTAAAAATATTTTTATTTTATTGGCCTTTTCAAAGAACCAGCTTTAAATATATTTATTATTCTACTGTGGGCATTTTTTAATCAATTGAATTTCTTATTATTGATTTCTCTTTCCCAAAACTCAGTTTATTAATTTTTTGTCCTTAGTTTCTTCAACTACATGCCTAACTCATTACACTGATTTCTTAATTTATAACAAAGGCATCTAAGACTATATATTTTCCTCTGATTATAGCTTTGGCCTTCTCATATTTGCTTTTATGTGTAACATTGTCATTGTCATGAATTCCTATGTAGTTTTTGCAAGAAAGACTCTTTTAATTTCCAGATACTTTTATTTTTCTTCCTATGTCTTATTAGTGACTGTTTTTGCATTGTGACTCGGAGAATTTGTACAATTTCCAACTTTTTAAATTAATTATGTTCTTTTGTGGCTTACTCTAGGACTTAATTTTGAAAAAAAATTAAAATATCTATATTTCCTACTTAAAGGTTTCAAAGACATAGACAAATGATAGATAAGATATAGATATAGATACATAGATGATATATGTGTGCTGTGCACATTATCCAAATTCTTTATGTTTAGAAAATGCATATTCTCTACTGGTTACTGTCAAAGTTTTATGAAACATGACGTTAATACTGTATATTTTGTGTATGTGATCTATCAATAACTTTAAAAGATGAGTTAAAGCCTTCTACAACGACTGCAGTTTGTCAGTTTTTCCTTTGATTTTTCAGATTTTGCTTTATATAATTTCGTGAGATTTGATACATAAAGATTTATAGCTAGACTGCAGTTTTTCTATCCCTCCTCCTCTGTCTTAAATTCTGGCCTCACGTAATGCTGATGTTGTCTTCCTTCCACTGGGACCCTCCCCTCCCCACTTCATTTTCCTTGCACCATCTGTGACATTCTATTTCAAGTGTGACTCTCATAAACCTCATTGTGATGGGTTTCATTTTTTAATCTAATTTAGGAATATTCATCTTTAATAGGAAAATTTAAAGCATTCATATGTATTATCACAACTGTGATGTTTCTGGTATTTAGTTTTATGTTTCCTGGCTTTTTTTCCCTTTGTATTCTATATTTTACTGAATTTCTCAAGCTTCTTTGCTTTATTCATTTGTATTCATTTCTGTTTTGTGCAGAAATTCTATATGGAGTTTTTTAGGAATGGTATGTAGCTGCATAGATCTGAGCCCATTTACATCTGAGGCTTGTGTCCTTGGGCATGAAAGACAAGCTGACTGGGAAACAGTCTCGGTTCACTTTATTTTCCTCTCAATACGCTGAAGTTATTATCTCATTGTCTTCTGTCCACAATATTATGGAGAAAAACGTTTGATGCCTCTATTAGTCATCTATTGCTGTGTAACAAATTGCATCAAACCTTACTGATTTAAAACGAGAAGCATTTGCTACCTCATCGTTTATCTGAGTCAGGAATTGGGGAGCAGCTCAGCAGGGTCTCAGCTCAGGGTCCCTCGCGGGGAGCAGTCACGCTACTTCCAGCGCTGCGGTCATTTGGAGCCTTGGCTGGGCTGCAGGGTCTGCAGCTAAGGTGGTGCCCTCCCCTGGCCACTGGCTGGAGGCCTCAGTTCCTCTCCGCGTGGGCTTCTGCAAGACCTGCTTGAGCGTCCTCATGGCACTGCAGCTGGCTTCCCCCAGTGAGGGCCCAGGGGCCTCCAGGCAGAGACCACAGTGGCTGATGACCTAGTCTCAGCAGTACACACCATCACTGCGCCCATTCCACTGGCCGCACAGGCCGGGCGGGAGAGCTTCACGAGGCATAGGTTCTGGGGGCACAGGGACACCTGGGAGGCTTCTCACCACCGCAAGATGACTCGGTTGTCGAGCAACCAACGTGTTTCCTGTATGTTGTTGCTATTGTGTTTTTTCCTGTGCAGACATTTTTAGAATTTTTCATTTCATTTGAGAGTAAAATTTTCCACCAGTATACTTTATTATGTGGGCCTCTTTTAATTTGTTGTGTGTGTATAATGTGGTGCTAGGGGGTGCCAGCGATGCGCATGTGGATAGCAGGACCTGGCCGGGCACACTCCCCACGGCCCCCAGTCCCCTCCCCTCTACTCTGCAGCAAAAGGGTCAAGATGGGACCCAGGGCCACCCCCACTGTGTCTCTCTCCCCCTGGGGCCTCTCCCTCCAGTGCTTCTCTCCCCTGGGGCCTTTCCCTGCTGGGGCCTCTCCCCACTGGAGTATCTCCCCCTGGGGTCTCTCCCCTTGGATTCTCTATCATGGGGCAGTAGAGTGAGGGGTAGGGAGGACAGAGCTGCACCCACCCCAGTGCTCAGCCTTGACGGGCCCTGCTCTGACCGCTGGCTAGGGTCCAGGGTAGCCATCACCAGAGGTGACAGCTCTGGACATGGCTCTGACTGCTGCAGCCTGACTCTCCCCTGGCTTCTGGGATCTGCAGGGACCCTGGCCTGCCCCTCACTTCACTTTCTCAACCTCCAATTCATCCAGGTGTTGCCCTCAAATAAGCCTCCCATAGGCCAGGAGCTCCCCTTCCTCTGGCCAGTTCCCTCAGTCTGGCCACCTCTGTCACCTCTTGCAGGAAGCCCTCCTGGATTCCCTGGTGCCCCCACTGAGCTTGCTTTGATCTTGGCAGCTGTCACTCACTACCCTGAGGGTTCATGGCCTCTTGACCTGATCATGACCCTGTGGGGGGGAGTCAGGGCCATGCACTGTTCACGTCTAACTATGCCAAGACTTGCCCTCTAGTTACGGCCCCTGCCCCATGAATCCACGTCCTCTCAAAAATGAGGTATTCTTGCAGCATTGAGGGGCACCCCAGGAGCACAGCCCCAAAGTGCCCCGTGTCCCGCTGCCCCCAAAGCTCTCCAGGCCTCTCGCCCCAGCCCTTGAGGGCCGACTTGCCAGCACCCTCACCAGCAGGCCACGAACCTCTGGGGCAGCATATTCTGCCTAGTCCACCTCTGTTCTGGGGGCTCCAAGGGGCAGTTGGGCATTTGTGTGAGCCAGACTTCAGGGGTCCCTGCCAGAACAGCCAGGCAACAAGCCCCTTCTTGGCCAACCTGCAGGCCCCCTCCTCTCCAGCCCAGTCCCCAGGGCCTGGCCCCACGCCCCCAGCCCTTTCCCTGTCTGTCTGGTCCCAGGGTGGGCCTGAAAATGGGGGGCAGCATAGAGAAACCTCATCCCGTGGAGATATGTCAGGGCACAGTGACCCACTCTGGGGAAGGGTCCCCCCAACCTGTGCAGCTGTTGCCATGTCCCCTAACAAAGTGGGAAGCCAGCACCCCCAGACCCATCCACATCTCAGCCCCACACTCCACCCCCAGGGCTGTTCCCCTCCCTGGTGAGTGTGGGGTTCCGCTGGCATCAAGTACTGAGACCCACCCCAACCCAGCCTGGGCCTCCCCCTCCCCAGATGTCCCTCCCTGCAGTCACCCCTCCGGCTCCCTAACCCCCAGGCCCCTACTGTTGCCAGTCGGTTCCCCATGCGCCTTTCTACCTAGCACACCCAGGCTGCACAGGGCAGGCGTGGGCTGTGAATGTGTGAATCCCACCCAGAACGGAGCCCAAAGGCTGCAATCCCCGTGCCCCCACCCAGGGCCAGGGAGAGGGTGCCTCCATGAGCCCAGGTGCTGGCTGCTGTGTGTGCCACCCCACCCCTGGGGCAGAGGGCTGTAGGGCTGCAGCGGCCGCACATTCCTGTTGCAGGATGTTGGGGTACACGGGTGCTACCAAGATGCTCCGAGGCCCCTGCTCCGCCCTCCTGCTCTGGGGGCTCCTGGGGATGCTCCATGCCCAGCAGCAGGAGGTCATCGCACCAGGAACCTCAGAAAGAAACAGCTGCCCAGGTACGGTGGGGCCGGGGCCGGGTGTGGGTGAGCAGGGGTGCCGCCGAACCCTCGGCTCTGGGCTCACATGCCCCACGTCCCCCAGAGAAGGCCGACTGCCCCATCAGAGTGTACTTCGTGCTGGACACCTCGGAGAGCGTCACCATGCAGTCCCCCACGGACATCCTGCTCCACCACATGAAGCAGTTTGTGCCGCAGCTCATCAGCCAGCTGCAGGACGAGCCCTACCTGGGCCAGGTGGCCCTGAGCTGGCGCTACGGCGGCCTGCACTTCTCTGACCAGGTGGAGGTGTTCAGTCCCGCGGGCAGTGACCAGGCCTCCTTCAACAAGAGGCTGCAGAGCATCCAGTCCTTCCGCCGGGGCACCTTCACAGACTGCGCGCTGGCCCGCATGACCGAGGAGATCCGGCGGCACAGGGCCAACAGTGGCATCGACTTCGCCATCGTCATCACGGACGGCCACGTGACCGGCAGCCCCTGCGGCGGCATCAAGCTACAGGCCGAGAGGGCCCGCGAGGACGGCATCCGGCTCTTCGCCGTGGCCCTCAACCGGAACCTGAACGAGCAGGGCCTGCGGGACATCGCCAGCACGCCCCTCGAGCTCTACCGTAACAACTACGCCACCATGCAGCCCGACTCCACCGAGATCGACCAGGGCACCATCGACCGCATCATCAAGGTCATGGTGAGCTGCCGGGCCGCCAGGGCAGGGACAGAGCCCCGCCCACCCGCGGGCATCAAGGAGGGTGGGTCCAGAGCCCTGGCATCGGCTCACCGCATGGCAGTGGGCAGTCACTGGCCCGGGCCTCAGTTTACCCTCTCTGGGTAGCCCAGCAGGGTCCCATCCCACTCCGGTGTCGGGCATTCCACCTGCACGCCCAGCTGCCCCACTCTCCAGCATCTGGCTAACCAGGGTCCCTCTGTCTTTCCTGCAGAAACATGAAGCCTATGGAGAGGTGAGCGGCACTTCCTGTGGCTGCCAGCCCTGGCCGGGTGCAGCCCTCTGGGCCCGAGGTGCTGAACCAGAGAGATGAGCACCCTGCGCTGGCTCCCTGGTGCTCCATGGCTGGAGGGCCAGGAGCAAGACCCCTCTGCTCCGTTCTGGGTCTGAGACTCGAGTTTGGGCAGAGGGCTCCTGGCCAAAACCAGGCTGCTGAAGCCCAGGAGCTGGCATTAGAGTCAACCCCCAAGCACGCCCCAGTGGGCAAGGGGCGAGGTTCAGGGTCTCCCTCCCAGTGACCTGGCTCTGCCAGGCCAGGAGAAGAAGGCAGGCAGCTGGCAGGGCACCCAGCACAGAGCTGCAGCTCAGGCCCTGACATTCCCCGGCCCCGTGTGTCCCCAGCACCAATTCATGACCCGGGAGCGGTGCTTCGCACCCAGTGAGGTGCCTCGGACACTCGCCCTTCCCAACAGCCGTCTACCCTTTCCAGTGCCAGTCACTGCCAACCCAGCCTCCATTCCCAAAACTCAGCTAGAGTGCTGGTGTAGACCCTGACCCCGTCCCCGGTGGGCACGGAGGCCTCCTGGGTCTGCTCCTTCGTCTCCCGGGGGCTGCAGCCTGGACAGCCACTGCCCCCCTCCCAGCCGGGACCTGTCGCGCCGGCCTGACCCGCTGCCGTTGCTCCTCCTTCCAGTGCTACAAAGTGAGCTGCCTGGAGATCCCAGGGCCCCCCGGCCCCAAGGGCTACCGTGGACAGAAGGTGAGGCGCCCAGAGCACCCACGGGCTCTGTGCCACCGGGAGCCCCAACCTGTCTTGAACTCCAAATTTAGGGCCATCGGCACTTCACATGGTACAGGACTAAATATCTATTTTTATCTACTTCCTTTCAAGTGGCATTTTGAGGAAAGTAGGAACACTTTTATTAAGATGTGCCGCTAAACTGCTCTTAAACAAGCTTACACAGAGAGGAAACGTGTCACTGCTGGGGACCCAGCCGCTAGCTCCTCCCGGGCATCCACTCCTGTCGTTCATGGGGTAGTTACGGGACCGCACAGGCCCTGCGTTTCCCTAACCACAGAGACGTTTAAATGAAATCCTTTCACATTCACTGCCAAAGTATCACAAGCAACAATTCATGCCCAAAGGTGTAGAGAGAGGCAGGGAGGGGAAAGAGTCCTGAGAAGATGGGGGAGTCTGAAACGCTCTCTGGGAAATTCACGACCAAGGATCCAGGCCACCCGGTAGCTGAGTGGATGCATGCACGTCACCAGGCCGCTGGCCAAATGCCCTAACCACCCCCCTGGTCCCTCGGGAGTGACAGAGGAGGAATTCGCCACGGGAGGCAGCTCTGGCCGCCCCCAGCAGGGCCCTCACTACAGTCCTCCTGGGTGGGGGTCGCTGGACACTGCCCCGGGATCAGCCGGCTAGTGTCTGCAGGGGGCAAGGGTGGCAGTGCACACAGGACTCCCAAAGCGCCTCTTCTCTCCTCTTCCCGGCCCCCCGGCCCCTTCTCCCTCCCGGCCCCCTTGCACTGAAATCAGAAGTGTATGTACAAATACAAGCAGGAACTTAATAAAGTCCTGCCTCATGTAGCTGAAACTCCAGTTCCAAGATGTAGCCTTTCCGTGGCTGTCTGGAGCCCCGGGCTGTCTGCACGAAGCTTTTCGGTGGCCCCACCCCAGGTCTAGACAATTGCTGTCACGCCCCGGCTGGGGTGTGGAGGCAGAGCCCCCGCCGGAAGGGCAGGCGCCCCCACCCCTGGGGCTGCAGGGCAGCTGCTCAGCAAGCTGTTGGTCAGAGCTCAGAAAAACGGGGTCCAAGGGGATCGGGTCTGCCCAAGGCCGGGACACTGACCACTTGGGCCTCCCGATGTGCTGCAGGCATCATCACCCAGTTGTGACCTTGGCCACACTGACCACGGCACTGTCACTCTTCCACCTCCAGGCGCCAGCGCCAGCGGCCCTGGTGGCCCAGCTGACCCTTCCTACCTCACTGACCCCTTTCTCTGTCATCTTTCAGGGCACCAAGGGCAACATGGGCGAGCCTGGAGAGCCGGGACAGAAGGGACGGCAGGTTTGTGCGCCCCCCACCCGCCCGCCAGCCTGGTCCCCAGGGCTGGGATGGGGCCCACAGCTCGGTGCTTCCTCCACAGGGAGACCCTGGCATTGAAGGCCCCATCGGATTCCCAGGACCTAAGGCAAGTGGCTGCCAGCCCTGATGCCCGGCCGGGCATGTGGGGATGAGCTGGGGGCTGGTCCGGGCAGGCTGGCTGTTGGGAGGCTCCGCACGCCCTTCTGCCCCGCCTGCCCCAGGGGTGTCCAGCGGAGCCGTGCCCCCGCCCCCCAGGGCCACTGGCCCCCACCCACCCTCCCTCCCGTGGGCCAGCGCTTGCGCTCACAGTAACACTGTTTTCCTTCCTTCCAACCTCAGGGTGTTCCTGGTTTCAAAGGAGAAAAGGTGAGATGCCCCCCATGAGCAGCCAGCGCCCCACGGCCACCCCAGCCTCAGCTCTGGCCCTCCACAGGGCCCCTCAGCGAGCCGGCCGTCCTGCTCAGGGCACGAAGCCTGGCCTCGCACGGGGTGGGGATGGCCCTGTCCTGGGTCCCTTCTGGCCTCACGTCCGGCCCCTGAGGTGAAGTGTCTGTGACCGAGATGCCTGCTAACCGGCTTCGCTTTCCATCTGCACAGGGTGAATTTGGAGCCGACGGACGAAAGGTAGGCGGGCAGGTGGGCCAGACGGGCTGGGTGGGGGCCCCCCTTCCTGCTGCTCCGAGGGGCTGACAGACCCCTCTCCCTTTCCCAACAGGGGGCCTCTGGCCTGGCCGGCAAGAATGGAACCGACGGGCAGAAGGTACAGTTTGCCCAGCTGCGCCTGGGCCGGGCGGGCGGCGGTGACCCCACAGGATGGAGCAGACCTTCCTCGAGGCTCTCAGGCCACTCTGGGGCAGGACTCTGGCTCCTGAAAGCCGAGGCTGGGCCCTGCGGGAATTTCCCCGCCAGCCAAAACTCATTCTGCAAGTGGCATGGACCACGCCCACCCTGCTTGCCGGGGGTCAGCCCGCAGCACCCCCACATCCTGCCCCAACCCATGTTCTGCTCCCCTCTCCTTCAGGGAAAGCTGGGGCGCATCGGACCTCCTGGCTGCAAGGGAGATCCTGGGAGTCCGGTAAGCCTGCAGCATGTCAGAACCCAGCTGCGGGGACGCGGGGCCTCAGGCTGGTGGGGGGAGGAAGCCAGGAGTCACATAGCTGGATCCTTCCTTCAGCCCCTCTGCTGCCGGTCCTTCACCCCGGCTCGGGGTTCAGCCGGGGTTGGGGTCACAACGGTGCAGTAACCTCAAGGCTTTGGGGTCGGTCAGGTGGAGGGCGGCTGCTTCCCGGGGTCCTGACGGTGGGTTCCGGCAGCCGAGACCCCGGCGAGTGCTGGCCGCCCCGTGTCAGCTGGCCCTCGGCTCTTGGGGAACCTGGCACCACTCTCCGCAGGAGCCTGGGACAGGCCTGTCAGCTCTCTCCCCACCTCTCTCTGGCAGGGCCCCGAAGGCTACGCCGGGGAAGCCGGCAGCCCTGGGGAGCAAGGAGACCGAGGCTCCAAGGTAGGCAGGCTGGCCGGGGGAACCGGGGTCCGTGCCCTCCTGGAGGCTTTCTCCCTGCCTGCGGTGCTGGGCCTCCGGGGGAGGCAGCCCAGGCTCAGAAACCCGGCAGAAAGGGTCTGTCCCTACAAACCAGCAGCCACCAGCGGGAAGCCTAGGGGTGCCCTGCCCAGAGGTGGAGGGTGCCCTCCCTCGGCTGACCCACCTCTGTCTGACTCGTGACTGGGTGTCCCAGCTCGGGCAGCAACACGCCCAACCTCCAAAGGCCTCTTAGGTGCCCGTGGGGGCTCTGTGTCCACTTCCCTTGAGAAGCCAGCACCATTAGATCAATGCACCTGGGCGGCTGCACAGTGGCCCTGTCCCCAAGAGCATGCCCCGTGGGCACGGGGGGAGCTGCACATCCCCAGCCCCACCACCAGCATCTGTGGGGCGCGAGGCCGATTTCTCCAAACTCTTCCAGGGGGATGCTGGCCGCCCAGGCCGCAGAGGGCCCCCCGGAGACGACGGGGCCAAAGGAAGTAAGGCAAGTGCCCTGCTCCCCACCCACCCCAGCGATGCCCCCAGGGATGGGGGCAGGAAGCACAGGGGTGCCTAGCCGGCCACATGCCCTGAGCGGCTGCAGCCTCCCCGCCCCCAGGCACCAGGGTGCCCCACACCCCAAGGCAGACGCATCCCACCTGAAGACAGCGGCCCAAGCCTGCAGGCATGCGGCCAGGCTCAGGGCAAGGGTGCCCAGCAGGGCCCTGCCCTGCCCTGGCCCACCTCTCTCCTCTGCCCAGGGGTATCAAGGCAGCAACGGATCCCCCGGAAGTCCCGGCATGAAAGGAGCCAAGGGCGGGCCTGGGCCCCGAGGACCCAAAGGAGAGCCTGTGAGTCCCCCCAGGGTCCCATGCACGGCAGAGGCCGGCCAGGGCACTGTTCTCTCTGGGCCCTGCCGCCTGCCTAGCCCATCCTGCATGGCCATGTCAGTGCGTACCTGCCCTGGGCCTCTCTGTGCCCAACATCCTCTAGCTGCTATGAATGTGCCTCCTCGTCCCCCACTGCAGCAGATACGAGGAAGGGCCACTGATGAGTGTCCTGTGGGGGTGGGACAGGACCCCTGTGGCCCCACTGGACACCCAGTGCCCGTGGAGCAGCCTATGTCCCCACCCGACCCACCCAGGACACCCCTAAGGGTTGACACAGACCCAGATACACATTCCATGGGTCCCACAGCGGCGTCCCCAGCCGTCCCCGAGTGTCCCAGTCCCAGGGCCACTCCTAAAGGAGATGCATTCTACGGCCTGGCCTGGCAGTGAACTGAGGGACCTGATAGCTGGCCCGGCTGGTCCCAGTCACATCCCCTGGAATGCCCTCAACTGGGACGTCCCACCCGACCAGGAGCCCCACCCACAGTTCTCCAAACCCTGGGCTGCAGAGGATGAGGGTCAAGTCCGAGCCTGTGGAGGGGCCGCGAGACCCCAAAGGCAGCGTCCGCATGTGGCCCTCATCATCAGCGCCCACCCATTTCCTGCAGGGGCGCAGAGGAGATCCCGGAACCAAGGGCAGCCCGGGCAGCGACGGCCCCAAGGGCGAGAAGGTGAGTGTCCGACATGTGGGGAGCCCAGAGGACATCGACGGGTGGCCAGGGTGACTGCGCCCCCTCAGCGGGGCACCAGGGGGAAAGCGACCCGGGGCCTCGCCGCCACAGGCACTCCCTGCGGGGTCTGCGGGGCAGGTGGGCCAGCTCCACACGCAGCAGCGGCCGGCACAGGGCGTCTCCTTCCTGTCCTGTGGTGAACCGAGGGTGTCACCCTCCGCTCCAGGAGTCAAATGCCTGCCCCAGACTAACCGGGCCTCTCTTCTCACAGGGGGACCCTGGCCCTGAGGGGCCCCGGGGCCTGGCCGGAGAGGTCGGCAACAAAGGGGCCAAGGTAAGCGGGTGGTGGGCAGGCACCCAGCTCCTGGTCGGGGCCGCACCTGGGCCCCCACCCCTCTCCTGCCCGAGGGTCTCTGAGGTGCCCTCCCCACTTTCTCTCCAGGGAGACCGCGGCCCACCTGGACCCAGAGGTCCCCAAGGGGCCGTCGGGGAGCCAGGAAAGCAGGTCAGTGGCAGCGTGCCTAGGAGGCCCCTTGACCTTCCCAGGGTGTCGCTTGGGCCGCCCTGCCCTCTGGCAGGACACCGTCCACAGCAGGCTCAGGCAATGGGATGGGTGTGGGTGTCGCTGCCCTGGGCGCCCAGCTTTAGCAGGAGGGGCTGGCAAGGAGGCGTCAGGGTGTGGGGCCTGGGCGCTGAGACAGATACATGGCCAGGAGGGGCTGGCAGTGTTGCCTGGTGGCCGAGCTGGGCGAGGTCACCCCACCGGTGCCGACTCCCCACTTCTCTCGGCCTCCAGGGATCTCGGGGAGACGCTGGCGATGCTGGTCCCCGAGGAGACGCTGGACAGCCCGGCCCCAAGGTACACCACCTCCCAACCCAGGACGGGCCCTGGGGGCCTGAGCCCATTCTCGGCTCTCCCTTGGTGTGGGGGGACAGCAGGAGGCCGGCTCGTGCTTCCCAAGGCCCGCTGCCCAGCACACATGCTGCTCCCCCCGACCAGCAGTCCAGCCCGCCCACCCTCAGTCCATGCCCACTGACTCCATCTCTCCCCTTCCCACTGGGCTTTCCCTGACCGGCTCCCCGTCCTGCAGGGAGACCCTGGCAGGCCTGGATTCAGCTACCCTGGACCCCGAGGAGCTCCTGTAAGTCCTGGGGTGGGGCAGGGGCTCCCAGGGCAGGGTGGGCATTGTCGGGAGGACCCTGAGGGGCAGGGCGAGGAGTGGGGGGGGTCACTCATTGGGCACAGAGGCAGGCCCCTGGAACCTCCCCGACACAGCGCAGGCAGGTGACCCTGGCCACACCATGTGTGGCTTCATACATGTGCTGACCGTGACCACCATGACGGAAGGGTGGGGCTGCAGAAAATCTCCAGGCCCCTGGGAGAGGCAGCCTCCCATCCTGGGGTCGGAACGCAGTCAGGACGGGTCAGCCCTCTGGGTTCTGTGCCGTCACCCCAGCCTGTGCTTGCTTCCCAGGGAGAGAAAGGCGAACCAGGCCTGCGTGGCCCTGAGGTACGTATGGGGGCCGCTCGCACCCTCAGTGGGGTGGTCTGCGTGCCCTGCTACTGCGGCCAGACGCCACACTCGGGGCTGAGCGCTGCCTGGTGGAAGGGGCTGCACACAAGTCTCTTTCAAACCAAAAACCGCGGCTGGCCTGGAATGCCACGGGACGCTGCCATCTGACTGACCCGATGGTCAGGCGCGCGTCCTTCCCGACAAGAGCGCGTCCGTGTCCCCGCTCCCTCACCTGAGGTCGTGGTGGCAGCGGGTGGGCGCGGTGCAGAGCTCTCCCAAGGCAGCCCCTCCCTGCAGCTAACGAGTGTCTGCGTCCCAGGGGGGAAGAGGCGACTTTGGCAAGAAGGGAGATCCCGGGAGGAAAGGCCAGAAGGGCGAGCCTGTGAGTACCAGGGGCGGCTGGGTGGCGGCAGGGATCCCAGGATGCTAGCCGGAGCCCACCTGCCCCATTCTCTTCTCAGGCGGATCCTGGTCCCCCTGGTGAGCCAGGCCCTCGGGGCCCGAGAGGACCCCCAGGACCTGAGGTAGGTCAGCCGCCCTGCCCCAGCCCACTGGGCTACCACTTGCCTGAGCCACGGGGTCAGTGTGCTGGGGACGCGCCCTCAAGTGGCTGAGAACAGCAGGGGCCGCCCAGCCTCGGCCCTGACGGGGTCCCCCCAACTACGGTCCTTCTCCTCCAGGGAGAGCCCGGCCCGCCTGGAGACCCTGGCCTCACGGTAGGTGTCAGCCGGGGATAAAATCAGCATCCTCTCCCCTCCTAAACCTGGAAAGCAAGGGAAGCGGGGGCAAGGGAGAGGGCAAGGTTTGAGGACTTCCTGCAGAAGCCCCTTCTTGGCTGGGCTGACCCCCTGTGTTGCAGGAGTGTGACGTCATGACCTATGTGAGGGAGACCTGTGGGTGCTGCGGTGAGTGTCGTCCCCAGGCCCCACCCAGCAGTGGACCTGGGCTGCTACGGGCAGGGACACTGTGTCCAGGGCCCAGGGTCACCCGTCTGAGTCCCACCCCCACCTCTGGGTCACTGTTTCCCACCATGCACCTGACTGGGCCCCTGGGGGCATATACGGGGGTCCAGGGGTCTGTGCACGTGGCCACCCATCCCATTCACCCAGCGCTTGGCCCGCAGACTGTGAGAAGCGGTGTGGCGCCCTGGACGTGGTGTTCGTCATCGACAGCTCCGAGAGCATCGGCTATACCAACTTCTCTCTAGAGAAGAACTTCGTCATCAACGTGGTCAACAGGCTGGGGGCCATCGCCAAGGACCCCAAGTCGGAGACGGGTCAGCTGCATCTGCAGTGGGTGGGGTGGGGTCCAGCATGGCCGGGAGTCACAGGGCCCGTTCACAAGCAGCAGCCGGGCTGGAGGCGGCACGAGGGGCAGCAGACAGACGGAGATCCAAGGGAGCTTGGCCGCGAGTCCCAGATGCCCTGGAGGGCGGGAGTGGTGCAGGGTGGTGACTGCGGGCCCCAGGCCAGCCCCTCACGTCCACGCCTGCCTGCAGGAACCCGTGTGGGGGTCGTGCAGTACAGCCATGAGGGCACCTTCGAGGCCATCCAGCTGGACGACGAGCGCATCGACTCGCTGTCCAGCTTCAAGGAGGCTGTCAAGAAACTGGAGTGGATCGCTGGGGGCACCTGGACCCCCTCGGCCCTCAGGTTCGCCTACGACCAGCTCATCAAGGAGAGCCGGCGCCAGAAGACCCGCGTGTTTGCAGTGGTCATCACAGACGGCCGCCACGACCCCCGGGACGACGACCTCTACCTGCAGGTGCTGTGCGACCATGACGTCACGGTGACGGCCATCGGCATCGGCGACATGTTCCACGAGAAGCACGAGAGTGAGAACCTCAACTCCATCGCCTGCAACAAGCCACAGCAGGTGCGCAACATGACGCTTTTCTCCGACCTGGTGGCCGAGAAGTTCATCGACGACATGGAGGATGTCCTGTGCCCGGGTGAGCTTCTGCCACCTTGCTCCCCTCACCTACCCCCACACAAGGACTGGATGGTGGTGCCGGGTGGCACGGCTGGGGGCGTCCACGCGCAGGGGGAGCCGGCTGCCACCCTGGCCGGCAGAGGCTCATGGGACCCCCGCCTCTCTCCTGACTCCTAGACCCCCAGATCGTGTGCCCAGACCTTCCTTGCCAAACAGGTAAGACAAGTGCCGCAGAGCCCTCGCCCCAGACCAGCCAACAGCCCAGGCCGGCGAGGAGGGGCTGTGCGGGGACCCGAGGGTGGTGCTGCAGGGCCTCTCCCCGGGGAGAAACCCACAAGTCTGGGGAGGGGCTGCGTCCACCCACCTCGCACACGTGGGCGGGGTGCTGGCAGCCTGGGCTGCGCTTGGCTTGCAGGCTGCTGGTGGTGAATGCGATACACAGCCTCATGGGCTGGGGGGCTCTGGCCTGTGGTCGGGAGGGACAGGCACCCCAGGCCATCCCGGCTCCCACAGACGGAAGCCCCAGATCCAGTAAAATAGCAGCTGATTTAAAACCACCAGGGAGGTGGCCATGTCGAGAGGCCCACCCCTGCCCTGAGCAGGGGCCAGCTGCCCTTTCTCGGGGAGCAGAACCGGCTTGGCTCAGAGGCCATGACCCCCGCCCAACACAGCTGCACGTGGCTGGAGCTGGAGGCTGGGGTCCATGAGCTCCCTGGGGCCTGGGAGAGTGGGTCGGCATCACCCATGCTCTGCTGCCCAGAGACATGGGCCATCGAGCCACAGAGGTGCCCAGGGTGCCCCGAGCTGACACTCCCATGGCAAGTCCTGCCCCTGCCAGCCCCGGACCCTCTGGCTGGAACATGGGCACTGGGCCTGTCCCTCCGCAGAGCCCCTCTGGGAGGTGGGGGCCACCGTAGAGGCAGCCAGCTGAGCTGTGTTGACGAGTCCCACAGAGGACACAGGTAGGACACCTTGGGGCCTGCGACCACATCCATGTCTGCCGTGTGAAGTCAGCATTTCTGGGCTTGTGTTCCAGCTCCTCCCGGGGCATCAGGTGGGCCAGCCGGGTAGGTTCAAAGGCCCTGAGGCGGCCTAAGGAGAGCTGGCAAGCTGTGGGGTCATCCCAGAGCCGGGTCTGGGGTCCTCCAAGACGCTGGCCGAGGGCGCCGGCCCTGGTCTCCGCCAGGGGAAATGTCTGCACCGAGCCACCAGCCCATGTCTGTTTCCACCCCACAGGGCCCCTGAGCTGTCCTGGGCTGGGGTCCCAAGGTCAGCTTGGCCCCTTGCAGAAACCAGCCCCCAGCCCCTGGGGCCAGCACTCCCATCCCGCCCCTGGTTTTAGTGGGGGACCCTCAAGTCTCTCCCGCCAAGCAGGAAATCGGCTGAGGTTCTCTGTAGAGGCTCCGCGGTGCTGGGAAGTTCCCCTCCATTCCTGGTTTCTGAGAATCTTTATCACAAACGAGTGTGGGAGTCTGTCGATCGCACTCTGCACCTGCGGGGCGACTGTGGGATTTCTCCCCTTGAGCTGGTTGATAATGGGTTCTGCTGGCTGGTTTTCAGGGGCGGGCCAGCCTTGCAGACCTGGGGTAAATTCCACTTGGTCTCGCCGTATAAGTTTTTCCATATGTTGTTGGATTCAGCTTGTTGATGTTCTGTTGAGGGCTTTTGCACCTCTGCTCACGAGAGATCTTGGGCCGCAGTGTCCTTTCTTGCGATGTCTTCATCCGGTTTTGGTGTTAGAGCGACACTGGCCCCTGGCCTATGGTCTTGCTTCCCCTGAGGCGCTGGGACCTGACACTGAACGGGACAGGTCCCCTGGAACCCCTCCCTGCCTTCTCCTACCACCTGCTCTCCTGAGCCGGCAAGTTCACCCAGTACAGTGATTGGAGATCTCCAAGTAAACTAGACATTGTTTCCAGAGAAGAAGAAAGCAGATGTGCCTATAGAATACGCTTCCCAGACGACCCGGCCTGTGTGGGCCTGGCAACCAACTCACTGCTGGCCCTGGCACGGCCCCGACCTGGGCCAGATGGGTCCATCCCACTGAGGCCCAGCCACACTCAGGCTTGGATCAGGCCAAGGGGCGGCTCAGTGGGGTCGAAACCACGAGAGCATCAAAGATAAGCAAAGCCAGACCCCAGCTAACGGCGGCCGGGATGAGTTATCCCACGGCAGCGGCTGAGTCAGGGCAGCCTGAGTTGCACCCCGAGCAAAGGCAGGAGGCTCTGAGGTCGGGTGCTGGGGGACAGGCGGGGGGCCGGGCGCGTGACCAGGCCGCCTGGGTCGCCAGAGGAGAGAGGGGCTTCCCGTGCCTTTGGGACGGCAGGTGGGGCGCAAGCCAAGCAAGGCGCCCGGCGTGAGGTCCTCAGCTCTGCGGGGCTGGGAGAGCAACTCCCTGCGCCTGGTCAGCCCACCCCGGGCAGGCCAGGAGGCGGCTCCGGGTGGAGACCGTGTCTCAAGGGGCAGAGGGGCTTGTCCTTGCCCACTTCCTGAGTAGCTGTTCTGAGGCAGGAGGGACCCGGGCCCACCCACCATCACTAGGTTTCAGCCACAACAGTGGTGAACTAACTCTCCCGGCAGCCACGCACTCTCAGCAGGCATTTCAGGGGGGCTGGGCCATCCCAGGGCAGGGCCTTGAGCATCGCAAGCTGCCCTAGAGGTGGGCGCGGGCACCCCCACTCTTCTCCTCGGCGACTCGCTCTGCTGCCGGCTCCCCAAGGCCCCTGCTAGGCTCTGGCACCCGCGTGCCCGTCTCTGCGGCCTCCCTGTCTCCTGCCGGACTCCTCGCTGAGCCTAATCCCTTTCCTTGCTTTTGCCCTAACTCGTCTCCGAGGAGAGGGCCACCTTCACTCCCAGCCAAGAAAGGCAGCTGGTGGCCAGCTTCGCCTGAGTCCCTGAGCACCTTCTCTGGATGCCCCTGCAGATGGACCGCAGCCTGGCAGCGCACCCCCGGTCACCTTCCTCCGCACGGAAGAGGGCCCGGATACCTCCTTCCCCAGGACCATCCCCCTGATCCAACAGTTGCTAAACACCACGGAGCTCACTCAGGAGCCGGCCGCCTACTCCAGGCTGGTGGCCGTGATGGTCTACACCGCAGAGCGGGCCAAGTTCGCCACCGGAGGCGAGCGGCAGGAATGGATGGAGCTGTTCATTGACACCTTTAAGCTGGTGCACAGGGACATTGTGGGGGACCCAGAGATGGCGCTGGCACTCTGCTGAAGTCACGGGGCCACCCCTGTGCAGAGACAGCCTGAGCTGCCCTCCCACACAAGCCCCCCACAGGCTGCCCACCACCCGCAGAGTGGCTCAGGACGATAGGCATCTCCTCTCTCAGTCTGGAGGGCAGACGTCTGACATCAAGGGGTGGCAGGGCCATTCTCCCCCACAGGCTCCAAGGCAGGATCCTTCCTGCCTCCCCAGCTCCTGCCTCTGCCTCTGATGTCACACGGCCCCTCTTCTCTGTGGCCTCATCTCTCTGCCTCCCTCTTAACAGGTGGTGGCATTTAGGGTCCACCAGATAATCCAGGATGGTCTCCCCATCTCATGGTGATTTAATCTGATCTGCAAAATCCCTTTTTATGACATCAGGTCGTATTCCCAGGCACCTTCGGGGGAGCCGTTAGTCAGCTGAAGAGGGAGAGGGAAGGCCTTGTAAACCACCCAAACTCCCCGTTCACCTGCAGCCTTTGTGCGTGCTCAGGCCTGTGCGCGTCTCTCAGCGCCCCTGCGGGTGCGTGGGCAGGGAGCCCCTCTTGGGGACACGGAAGTGCAGGGCACGCAAGCACCCGCTGGACGTTTTCAGCAAGGCCCAGCCGTGTGGGTTCAAAGCGGAAGCTGCTCCCCATGTGCACGGCCCCCAGAACAAGCTTTGCTGTTAATAAGCCCCTCAGAAAACAGTCCCATGTGCCAGAAGTGCCCACTTCGCCTGCCGGCAGCCCTGCACCATGCTGACACCAAGGGGAGTGTCCTTCCATGCTGCGGGCACATCCTCAGAGTCTATAAACGCTAAAAAACAAAGTGAATTCTCTGCTGTGGTCCAGTGATGCACTGGGCAGCTTGCTGCTGGCTGGGGCCCAGACCTTCACAGGTGGCCGCTGGGCGCCTGCAGGGCCCCCCAAAGCTGGCTCCTGGGTGGAGGCCCTCGGCCATGGGTGCTACAGATCTAGACCTCCTTCCCGATAGGACCTCCGTGCTTTGCACCCCAGGGGTCAACAAACAAATCTGGCCTGTGACCAGAGCCCTTGGTGGCCCACATCGGGAGGGGCGCTCACGGGGCCAAAGAGCTGGACACAAGCAGCAGTTAGAGCTGAGGTCTCCTGCCAGGCCATGGGGGGGGTTGTGCGGCCGTGGCTGGTGCGCCATGTCCCAGCCGTGGCACATGCGTGGCGAACAGGTTTTCAGTCTGCGCCATGGTGTCCATGTCCCCCAAGGCCCAGCTTCAGTCTCGGCTGCAGCCTCGTCCCCATGCTGTCCAGCATGCCCAGGGCTGGCGGCCACCCAGAGGGGGCAAGGCTGTCCGCAGGCAGCAGTGAGACTCTGGGCTGCCACAGAAGTCTGGCCACACCTGTGCCCACTGCCCACCAAGGCCTTGTCGAGAGGGGGCATGGGCTCCTCTCCGATGCTTCCAAGGCCAGAAGCCATGTGGCCCAAGCCAGCACCGGACGACTCCAGAATGCGGGGAGTGAGGGTCATGGCCTATGGGGGTCCTTGCGTCTTGAGGTCTTTTTGCACAATTACAAATGTGATGACAGCCTCCCTCCTCATCCCTCCCACCCCCACTGACTGTGGCCCTTTTGGGGGTATCCAATTCTTGGGCCAAGTGAAAGGGCTTTACTAACCCCTTCCCGCCCAGCAGGGCCTGAAGGCAGTGACTGGGCAGAGATGGTGCTTGGAGGGTGGAAATAAGCCCTTGAGCCATCAGGTCTGGGGATGTTTCTTGGTGGGGCACAACCAGGAGAGGCGGTGACAGTCAAGGAGATGGGGTGGGACATGTGGCGGGGACTCCCAACCACAGCTGACTGTGGGAGCAGCCCCAGCCCCAGCATCCGTGTGGCTCCACGGGGCTGAATGCACACACATACAGACTCAGGGTGCAGGGTGTGGCCAGGGCAGGGGTATGGCCGGGGTGGGCTGGAGCCATGGGAGTCCAGGGCAGGCCTCGTGGCAAGAGCTTGCTGGGCAGCCCCCCCACCACCGCGTTTCGCCCCCAGAGCTGTATGTGGCCCAGTGCACACAGCGGCCAGTGGACATCGTCTTCCTGCTGGATGGCTCCGAGCGTCTAGGTGAGCAGAACTTCTATAAGGCACGGCGCTTCGTGGAGGAGGTGTCGCACCGACTGACGCTGGCCCGCAGGGATGACGACCCGCTCAACGCGCGCGTGGCCCTGCTGCAGTTCGGGGGTCCGGGCGAGCAGCAGGTGGCCTTCCCGCTGACCTCCAACCTGACGGCCATCCACGAGGCCCTGGCGGGCGCGCGCTACCTCAACTCCTTCTCGCACGTGGGTGCGGGCATCGTGCACGCCATCAACCAGGTGGTGCGCGGTGCGCGGGCTGGGGCGCGCCGCCACGCGGAGCTGGCCTTCGTGTTCCTCACAGACGGCGTCACAGGCAACGACAGCCTGGAGGAAGCAGTGCACTCCATGCGCAAGCAGAACGTGGTGCCCACCGTGGTGGCCGTGGGCAGCGACGTGGACGCGGACGTGCTCTCCAAAATCAGCCTGGGCGACGCCGCCGCGGTCTTCCGCGAAAAGGACTACGACGACCTGACTCAGCCCAGCTTCTTCGACAGGTTCATTCGCTGGATCTGCTAGCGCACCTGCCGCAGCCGCGCCAAGCCCAGCTCCCCGCCAACCACCCCCCAGCCCCGGCCCCGCCACGCCCTGGGCCTCACCCCGCGCCCCCAGCCCTGGAGGCGCTGTCCTCGGATCCGCGGTGCCGCTCAGACCTCAGACCCCACCTAGAGGCCCGCCGCGCTGCGGGCTGCATCTCTCCAGGTGTGGGAGT
The DNA here is from genome assembly GCA_032199065.1 of Smutsia gigantea. Taxonomy (NCBI): domain Eukaryota; kingdom Metazoa; phylum Chordata; class Mammalia; order Pholidota; family Manidae; genus Smutsia; species Smutsia gigantea. Next base: position 118,727 of record JAVSCE010001894.1, read on the forward strand.
GAAATCAGGAGTGGAGGATCCCTGCCCACCCCCAGCTCCTCCTGGGGTCCCTCAGCCCTGGGCACCACTGAGTGTACTGTCCCCTGATCCACCCACGCCCTGCCCTTCCCGGACCCCAGAGGCCTCCCAGGGCCCCCTCCAGCAGCCAGCAGTCCAGACCTCATCTGCAGGCCCCTCTCCCCCTCGGCCCTCCTCAGCCCAGCACCATCCCTTGACGCATCACCCCCTCCAGCACCCTCCAAAGGCTCTCTGCCAGCCCGCCAGCCCCCCTGCCCCCCTCTCTGGGGGTCACCTGCCCCTCGCCAGATGGAGCTGTGGCAGCGGGCCCTGCACTTCCCTGTATGCACACACCTCGGTCCAATAAAGGCTTTGGACTGCCTCCTGCTTGCTGGCCTCCACTGTGCCCAACCGGGGGCTTTTCTGGGCAGCCCAGGAGGCGCAGACCATTCCCATGCCCACTGGGGTTAATCACACCCCAGAGTGCCCAGCACCAGGTGGAGCCTGGCCTGGCCTCCTCTCCTTGAGGCAGGTGCTGCCTCTCGGCACCGGCCGCCCGCAGGGCCCCAAGTGCACAGACCCACAGCCTCAGCCATGGAATCCGCCTGTCTAGTCGGCTTTGGGCTGAAAACCATGCTTGGTCAGCGAAGTCCCATCTGCTCCCAGCCCAGGGCCACAGAGCTTTAAGAGTGCTGGTTGGTTCACACTGGGAAATGGGGAGGCGGACAGACTCCTGAGCCCTCCAGGCACTCCCTCTGGGAAGGGCCCCAGTAAACCACCGACAGCCCGGACACCCTGCTGGCCGCCCGTCGGCTAGGGCTGCCCTAGGAAAGTGCCACACAGATTGGCTCTGACAACAGCAACCAACTCTCGGTCTGGAGGCCAGAAGCCCAAGACCGAGGTGCCTCCCACCGGAGGCTCCAGGGTGGGGTCTGCCCGCCTCCAGCACCTCCTCCTTCCCACGGCGCCCTCTCTGTGCACATCTGTGTCCACATGTGCCCTTTTTACAAGGACACTGGTCATTGGGTGGGTGGGATCCTTTGAGGGTCCCAGCCAGCTCTGAGACCCCAGTGCTCACCCTACCACCGTCCAGAGTGTCCACTGGGGGCCCAGCCTTCCCAGAAGGCAAGGCACCAGCCCCCTGGGGCTGCTCCCTGAGCCCCAGGCCTGAGGCCCAGCACCAGGAGGCCCTGTTGCCCACCCTGAGTCCCTCAGAGACCCACAGGCACACCCTGCCCCTGTGGTGTTTGAGCTAGGGGGCTCACGCAGGCCCTTGTGCTCCCTGCACACAGGGCACCCTCAGGCCCTCTGCTGTGGCCCTGGCTGGCAGGCCTCCTGCTCTGCCTGCTTATCCCCCCCAGGCCCACTTGGATGTGTGTCTTGTCCCCTGACAGCTGTGGACATTAGTTAAGGAGACTCGGCAAAGATCAACCCAGTGGACTGGCCCGGCAGCCCCTCAGAAGAAACTGGGGTACCAGGCACACAGCAGTGGCCACAGAACCACTGGGGCAATGTGTGGCGCCCCCACGAGGCATAGCCAGGGAGCAGGGCCTGTGGGTGGGGGTCCCAGGGCCCTGTGACTCCTGGGCCAGGGAAGTACACAAGCCAGGGTCCCCTCACCAGCATTCCCTCATCAGGGACCTCACCAGGATCCTCTTACCAGCACCCCTCACCAGCGTCCCCTCACCTACGTCCCCACAGCAGCCCCCCAGGACCGTCCTGTCCCCGTTCAGTGTCCCTCAGTAATGTCCCAGATGTCCTGGGGCCAGGCTGGAACCTCCTGACCCACACCACTCTGTACATCTCAGTAGCTGAGCTGGGACACTGGTAAAAGCTTTCTTTGAGGGCCAGGCTGGGGACCAAGTGTCCAGTTGCCATGCACCCCACACTCCCAGGCCCAGCCCCACTGCCTGCCCATGACTGGAGGCGGAGGCAGGATGCTAAGGCAGCCCGTCTGTGCTGCCCCACGTGAAGGCCCCCCAGCACCCCGACCCCCCTCCGCGTGCTGGGGAGGGACCCATGCTCACAGTGCTGGGGGGCCGGAGGCCAGGTTCTGCTGCCAGGACCTCGCCCCACTGGGTAGGGGCCCGGGAGGGTGTCCCGGCTGGGTGCGGACAGTGAGGGGGTGGCCCCAGTAGCACTCCTAGTGACGAAAAGAAAGCAAAACTTGTAATTAGGGTCCTCTTCCTCTTCCCTGCCATGAAGAACCCACAGATCTGCAAGAAAAGTGGTCCAACGAAATGGACGAAGAACTACGGCAGGCAGTTCTCAGAAAACAAAGCGTAAATAGCCAATGAGCACGTTTTTTAGCAGGACGGACTCATTAATCACCAATCAGCCGCTAGAGGGCGCTCGGCGCACCTCCAGAGCTGCATCTTCACCGACGGTTCGCCGGACGCCCGGGAACACCTGAGACCGGATGGCCTCCGCCTGGGAGGGACACCCCCACCCACACGCACCCACATCGCCAGACAGAGCCTCCCCAGGTAGGGTACCCCCTGATCAGGGTCCCTCTGTGTCTGAGTTCCCTTGGTTTCATGTTCCCCCGTCAGGGTCCCCCCAGGTAAGCCCCCCAAGCTCAGGGCTCCCCCCTCCCCAGTGTGCAAGGCAGAGCCTCCCCAGGTCAGGGCCCCCGCTGGTCAAGGTTCCCTGTGTCTTGGGGAGGCCGTGCCCTCCGCAGTCTCAGTGGGGAAAAGGGGACGAGGAGGCCCCCAGGGACGCACTCAGTACGGAGAGGCTCAGGGCTGGGCAGGATTCAGCCCCGCCAGCGCCCCCACGTTGCCTGGACTCAGCCCAGGGCTGGCTCGGCAGGCGAGTTGTGCTCCTGACCCAGAGGAAGGGAGGTGTCCACAGGTCTCCCCAGGCCCTCGGAAGGGATGTCATCAGCAATGCCGCCGGCCCGTCGCTACGGCTGTGAGCAATGATGGAAGGGGGCCCAGTGCTGGCCAGCCTGTCACAGGAAGGGGACGGCTGTGGCTCAAGGTGGCCTGCACTTGCATGGGGCCCCAAAGGCACAGAGACGAGGGGAAGGAGGTGGAGACAGCAGCCAGACTCCTGGGGAGCAAGCACAGGGAACCTGTCCCAACTGGGTTTAGTTCACCTGACCTCTGACCTGGTGCCGCCCAAGCCTCAACCTCTAGTTCAGGAAGCCCAGGTGGAGGACAGCAAGCAGGGAGCTGAGGCACCCTGGTCAGGGACCCCTTGATTAGGGTGAACCCCCCTAGCAAGGGTCAGCGGCAAAGGGTGTGTAGATTCCTCCTTTCCTGATACCCCCAGCTCCGAGGCAGACCCCCACCGATGAAGTGGTTACAAACGTGTCAGCTGCACAGAGCCAAACCTTGTAGGAAGATACAGTTGAGGTAAGATGACCCCTGTGCCTCCCAAACCAGACCTCCTAGGAGGTAGCCATGCTGGGGACCCTCCCTTGCATTTGCACACATGCACGCACATGCTCACACACACACACACACACACACAACCATATGGGTGCACACGCACACCCACTTCTTCCTGGTGCCCTGCCCTGTTAGTTTGATTTATAGGAGCTTGTTATGTTGGTCAGTAGTAACTCTCTGCCTGTTACAAATGCTGGATTATTTTTCGTTCCAATAGGATTCTTGTCATTTACCTTAGGATACTATGTTTTTCACCAGAAACAAGTTATTAAATTTTCAAATAGTAAATTTTTCCTATAAGGCATGTGGGTTCTCTGCCCTGCTTAAGAAGAATGTACTTCCTAAGTTATTTTCCTTTAATATCCTGCGTTATTATCTACTAAGTGCATTTTTTTGAAACATGTAAATTGGAAGGAAGGAATTTGGGGCATGGTGACTTTTTAAGTTATTTCTAATGGGAACATCCTGGGGGCAGAAGATTGTCACAGCAGGCCCCTCGTAGCCAGGGAGACGTCCCCAGGAAGAGGCAGGATGCTGGTAGGTATTTAGGGCCTGACAGCCTAGTTCCCAACAGGAAAACAGGCCATGCACGTGAGCAGAACACAGAAGAGAAACGTGTCAGTACAGCCATGACAGGACAAGCAATTTCAGACTAACAAAGACAGTGAAACCACACTGAGGCCTCTGCCACCTTCTGGGGCAAAAACCCTGAAGTTTTCCAGCACGCTCTGGTGGGAAGTGCATCGGCCACGCAGCTCGGTAACAACCAGCCAGAAAGCCACGGACAGGACCATCAGCGTTTATTGCATTCGAGGATCAGCAGCCAGCGGCACTTTGCACTCAGGACTGGCGCAGGCCCTGCTCACACGGTTGGGCTGTGCGCAGTGGGCAGGCTCGTGCCCTCAGTTCCTCCTGGGGCTCCAGCCGAAGGCAGCAGCAGTTCAGGGAAAGCTGTTCTCAGGTGGTCAGAAGCCACTCAAGGGGCACGTGCCAACGAGAGCCTCCTCCGGCCCAGGTGGGCACCGTGCCATCCCTCCTGCCCACATTCCCTTGGCCTCGGCACAGTGTGGCTGGGCCCGGTGTCCACGTGCAGGGACACACTCCACTTCAGTGAGGGGACAGGGGCCTGGATGCGCTCTGCCGTGGGGGACATGGGGCCATGTGGCAGGGCGACACCCCACCACTCAGTGGCTCCGTCTGCCGTGGTAGCCTTGTGCAGGACATCGCATGCCAGAGCCAGACACAAGCCCGTGTGCACGGGCACGTGGTGAACAAAGGGCTTTTCCCTGAGGAGCGTGACTGCCCACCATCCAGTGGGTGGGACTCACACCTACCACGCTGAGAAGCAGCTGCCCCGGGGGTGGGTGGCACACAGATCCACTGATTGAAAGTTCAGCAAACAGGGTAAACTGAACCACTGTGCCCTGGAGTGTGCCTGTGCCAGGTGGGTCTACAGGAAAGCAGGGGCACAGGCGCCACAGAGCAGGGTGAGGGGCCGAGGGCCAGGTAAGGAGGATGCCGTGATGGGGAGATGGCCGCCCAGGGCACACTGTCACAAATCGCTGAGCTACTGGCCATGTTTGGAGCACCTTTCTCAAGTATCTTGCTTCACAATGAAACGGTTCAGAAAATACACGGGAAATGGGAAGAGAATAAGGCACATTTCATGTTGGAGTCTTTCTAAACACTGAGGATATGAAAGATTTTCTGGCCATCTTGTTAAGTAGAAACAAATTCGGCATATAATCTGTTACGCCATGAAGGGAGAATGAGGAATATAAATTCCCATGTGTTTGCGCTTGCACAAATAAACACTAAAGGAGCCCAACACACAGAACACAAAGGCTCCTGAAGGGGATGTGAAACGGCGAGGCCAGGCAGACAGGCTTCTCGAGAGAGTCCCTGTATCGTCTTGGCTTTTGAGCCACTCAACACGCTGCCCACTTAAAACGATCAAATCGGGAGAATCTCCACGTGCAGCCAGCGGCGAGGCCCTCGTGCAGCTCCCAGCTTCTGGGGAGCACAGCCCCCGGCCCAGAGCCTCTCCAGACATCCCCCCAGCAGGGCAAGTCCACTGCAGCCCCACGCCCTCTGCCATCCCCCTGGAGTGCAGCCCACGACCCCACAGCGCTCCCCCATTCAGCTCTGTTGTGCTGAGCAGGTGAAGGTTGAACCTGGGTCTCGCCCCAGTGCCCCCAGCCCGGGGCTCCCTGTCACACACCCTCCCTGCCCTGAGCTGCCCAGGCACTGCAGGCGGACTGGCTGGAGGCCGGGGCAGCCGCCCTCCTGGGACCCCATCACCCACCCTGGCCCCTGAGCTCCCACTCAAGTGAGAAACCAGTGCCCACCCTTCCCGGGGACCCAGACAGGTCACCGTCACCCCCAGGCACTCCTGCACATGGGTCCCTCCTTGTCCTCGCCTGCCTGGGCCACGGGGAAGCCACCCCCACCAGGCCACGCAGCCCGGGATGAGCCCCCTGGAACTCTGGCCAGCTCAGGCCCCACCAGCAGCTCACACGCGTCTGGGGGACCCTGGAGCCTGCATGTCACCTTGCGCCGTGCCCTGCTTCCTCTGACTCCGTCTCCCCATGCTCACCCGTCTCGGGGTCCCCCAACCCTGCCCTCTGAGCCGGGCCCAGCCCTCACACACCACAGGCACCGGTATTCATGCTTTACTAGAGGTCACAGGTGACGGGGGTGACATGGCTGACAGCCCGCCCCTCTGAGCCCCGCAGGGCCCGTGTCTGGAGGCCGCCCTGCACTGCCGCGGGGATCACAGGTCCTGCCTGGCCCTCACTCCTGCCGGGCCCCCAGGTGGTCCAGCACCAGTGCCGCCTGCGCCTTGGCTTCCTGGAGGAGGCTGGAGATGCGCTGGCGGGTCTGACGGACACAGAGCCGGGTCACTCCCCGCGCCCACCGCACCCCCACTGGCCCACCGCCTGCCGCCTCCCTGCACCCTCTCTGGCCGACGCCCTGACCTGTCCACTCTGGGTGCTTGTTGGCCCTGACATGGGGACGCCAAGCTTCTCAAGGGTCTCTCAGTGGACGTGGGAGGAGCCCCCCATGTCTGTTCTGAGCTGTGGAGGCGGGCAAGCCCCCACCCACCCCCGGTCTTCTGGCTCTAGTCTGCCGAGGGCATGGCTATGGCCCCGAGGCCCAGGGGTGCTCAGCGGCCCATTTAACTCGATGCCCGGGTGGGCTGCACATGGACACTGATGTCCCTCAGCGGCCAAGCTCAGCCTGGCTCGAGCCAGCAGGGGGAACCACAACACGAACTCATTGCAAACGCTGAGCTGGAATAGCTCTGTGTGTTGGCCACTGCTCTTCGGGGCCCTGTGGCCTGGAGTGTTCCCACAAGGCCAACTCAGGGTGACCGGGCCACACACAGCTCCATCGAGCTGCCCTCTGAATCCACCTGGTTCCAGCCGCCACCTGGCCGGAGGCCCACAGGAGGGTGGGGGCTGGTGGGCTCCCAGGCCGCCCACCTCCACAGAAACCCCAAAACGACAAGGGCAGTGCCCAGCCTGCAGACAGACAGCCAGGCCTCGCCCCCCACAGGCAGCGTCCCATCAGACCGACACTTCCCTCGAGGACGACTGGTCAGGGCCCCACTCCCCAGGCCCCTCAGTGGGCCCGGACCTCGCATCTCCTGCTCACCTGCTCCTTAAACTCATCGTCCGCAATGTCTGTCAGGTTGACGATCACGTTGAAATACGCACCAAACACGCCCGTCTCCAGGGCTTTGGCCGCCACCTGCAACAGCCACAGGGGCGGGGCTGGCCGTCCGTGACTGTGTGGGCCGCATGGGCCGCGGGGCTCACCCGCCACGCCCTGGCACAAGCTGCGGCGCAGGGCCCTCACACCCCCTTGGCAAAGATGGTAAACAGAGGCCCCAGCCTCGGCCCTCAGGGAGGGGTCCGGCCCAGCCAGCCATGGGTGAGAGCACAGCCCCAGCCCAACTCCTCCCGCTTGAAAAGTGAGCCTGTTGTCTCAGCAGGGCACAGCCGGCTACCCGCCTCCGGGGCAGGAAGGTGACTGGACACAAAGCGAGCGTGGCAGCCGGTCCCTTGGGCAGGGTGAGCGTCCACACCACTGACCGGAGTGGCAGATCTGTCCTGGGCAGGAGCCTGGCCCTCCTGGGGTTTTCCCACATCCCACCGCCAATGAGCATCCAGAACCCACCTTCAGCGGACCTAGAGTCCCAGGTCCACGTCTCACTGGCCTCGACGCCCCGACCCCACCCACTGCACACTGCCTCGGGCATGGCCCTGGCTGGAGCCGGGATCCGTAACAAGGCTGGGCATTCACAGAACCCCACGGGGTCAGACACAGGCTGAGCTTGGGCTGGGGCCCAAGGAGGGGCCTGGAACACCAGGAACTTCAGCCTCTGTGCCCAGGCAGCTTCCAGAGTGTTCTCAGCACGCACACGTCGCCCACCCAGGGAAGGAAAGGGCACTGCAAAGAGTCCTAGTGAAGACCCCAAAAGCCGGGGTCCAGGACGGGCTGCAGAAACTGCAGAGCCTGCCCTGACGTTCCTGGTGCCCGAGCCTCCGCTCACAGGCTGTGGCCAGGCCACATGTGCGTGTCTGTGCACTGCTCCATGTGTCCTGGACAAGGCAGTGGTGAGAAGGGAGGGAGAAGGGAGAGAGCATGGAGTGGCAGGGAGGGGTGGCCAGGAGGGTCTGTGTGGTGGTGGGGGTCACTCTGGACACACCCTGGCGTCCCCGCCTCTCTGCTGGGCACCCCTGAGCATGATCCTTAATTCCCCAGCTTCAAACAGTATTAACAGACAGGTGGTCCCAGTGGCTGAGGGGGGTGGAAACGGCCCCATGACGTGCTCATGTCCAGGCCCAGCTCGCAAACGCACCAAGAATACCACCCCTCCTGCTGCACCCCCACCGCAGGATGCCAGCTCCTCTGCGTACCTGCAGGTCCGATCGGCAGGTGGGGTTCGCACACAGAGCCAGCTCCTGCAGCACTGGCCACAGGGAGGCCACCGTCTCCGCCAACTGCAGGGGCACCGCCACTGCCTGCCTCAGCCCCTCCTGCAGGGCAGCCGAGCGCCTGGAGCCACAGGCTCGCGGTCAGAGCCCAGGGCAGTGAGGACCACCTAGACCCCGTGTGGTGGGCATGGGGGGGCTCTTCAATCACGAACACTCCCAAGCGCGGAGTAAACGGAACTGAGGTCCTTTCAAGGAGCCTGCCCGTCCTGTCCGTGTGCTTACCTGTGCCTTTCCTCAGCTGTGTTCTTGGGCAGCTTCATTGCATCCTATCAGAGCAAAACATAAATGCACAGGCTGAGAAGCAGCACGTCCCAGGGCCACATGGAGAAGTCATACAGAGGAGCCACGTGGGTGGGCCACGTGGAGAGCCTCCGAGGGGCAAGGGGCACCTCCAAGCATGGCCCGCCTGTGTCCCCACCCCGGGTTGGCACTGTCACCAAGCACAGGCAGCTTTGGGAACAGAGCTCGGTCAGGTTCCATGGTTTAAAGCCTGCAGCACTGGGCCTTCGGCAAAGAGGTGACCCACACTGGGCACTAAGGGTTTCGAGGGCCCCATCCTCCCATGGCACTAACACAGCGACAGCTCGGCCCCCAGAGACTAAGCATCAAAGACTCAGACCGTGTCCCCAGCACAAAGGCACTGCGTGGCCAGCACGAAAAGCTGTGGTCCAGGACAGGCTCCGAGGGGAGGTCACACCAGGCTCGGTGCTCCACACTGCATTAGGAGGGCCTCTCACTCACACCCCCGCTGCCCCAGCCGGACCCCAGGGCCTAGCGAGGGATGTCCCCAGCTCTGTAGATTTGGCCAAATTTCCACCCAGTCACCCTTCTGACAGCCAGGCCTGAGAGCACGTGATCCCAGGACCCAGTGGGAAAGGATTCTACCATCACCCTGATGATTGCAGTTGATGGACAGCACCCCCAGAGCCCCCTGGCCCCGGTCTGTCCTGGGGCCTGGCATGGCGCTCGCTGTGGTCCCTCCCACGTGGCTCTGCAGCTCTTCTCTCACACGTGGGACACTGATCCCAGGTCCTCCCAGCCCCACCTGCAGTGTCTGTTGTGTCCACAGGCGGGACTTTGCTGATCTCAGTCATCTGGCGTGTACAGTCTGCACCTGTGTCCAGTTAAGGATGCCTGCCTACACACAGGTATTGTCATTTATCGTGAAGTCTCATATTTTCAGGGAAGGGTATGGAGCTAGCTTTTCACTCCACCTGGAAATTACTCATGTACTTGGTGCATGATAAGGATGTTGCCTTATTCTTGTTCAAAAGTCCATCTTCTTGTTGCTCACAGGCAACAAAACCAGGCCAGATTTACCCCACACATGTTAGCGTGAGACAACTATGTGTCTCGGTCTTGTCACCTTATTTTAGGCTTTCTGTAAACCATACAATTTTGCCGATTATTTTTCTTTTTTTGATTAGATGTTTGTTTTCCTTCTGTTTCCTTACCTTCTATTTATGTATCTTATTTCTAATCTCTAATGGTTAGTCCTGAATTTTTAATGTTTATATTTAAACAGGTGTTTCTCCTTAAACACCTTACTGTCACAAGCTCACCAGGCCACAAACGTCAAAGGGTCCTGTAGGAGAAGTTCAGTAAGGTGGTCCTGGGAGGCTGTTTAAACTAGGACACAAAGCCCAGAAAAGAGCAGAGGGCTGAGCATTTGACACATAAAACCGCAAAGCCCTACTTGACAGAAACCAGTCTGAGCAGAGTCCAAAGACCACAGCCAGAACGCCCAGACCGATTCCCCATTTGTGCCAAGTCTAGTCAGGAAAAGTGCTAAGAGAGGAGGATATTTACTTTTTTGAAAGGGGAAGAAAACCACTGTGGAATGTATAAAATGCTCCACCCTGATCATGAGAACACACACCAGGACAGCGCCTGATGACCTGGGGGAAAGCACTTGGATTCCTGCAGTGGGGCTCCATCCGCACACCCTCCACAGGGGCCACTTGGTACATCCTTCAGATCGAGAAGCTCACCCACGTGGGCGCAAGTCCTGTGGATCGGTCCTACAGACTGCCCACCACATGCCCGGCCTCGGGTGGCCCAGGAGTTCACACAGTAGTGTCCAACGTGCAGAAAACACCTACCCTGACCCACAGAGCTGGTCAAAGACCTACGACCCAGGCGTTCACGGGATACAGACAGTCCCTGACTTGCCACTCTGACTTTATGATGCTGCAAAAGCCACACGTGCTCACTAGAACCTGGACTTGGGAGTTTAAGTTTGGGTCTCCTCCCGGGCTAGTGAAAGGTGATCCGATCCTCTCTCACAGGGAGAGCCTCGCTCCCCATCGTCACGTGATCGCGAGGGCGGACCCCTGAGTCGCTGACAGCCGCTCTGTTTCTCACCCAGGATGGGATTCAGGCCATCGCCTGGGGCAGTCAGCTCTTTATCGTGAAGCAGGCTCTGTGTCAGATGGCTCTGCCTCACCGCAGGCTGAAGCGAGAGCTCTGCGCACGTGCGAGGTGGGCTAGGCTAACTGATGTGAGGGAGGCGAGTGCAGGAAATGCACTGTTGACTAAGTGATATTTTCAGCTTACAAGGGCTGATCAGCCGTAACAGGCCCCGTCTGAGTGAGTCGGAGAAGGTCTGTACCGGGCAGCTTGCAGGGGGTGGGGGGTGGTCGCTATCTGCTGATATATAAGGGTCTCCGATAGAGTCAAGTGAAGAATGCAGATGCAGCTGAGAATAAGGATGTTGCCACTTGTGTAAAAAAGGAGAAAAAGGAAACTGGATCTACACAAATGCGTATAAACCTCCCAAGCAGCTTGAATCAGTGGCTGCACCTGTCTGGGGGGGAGTATGGGAGACAGGGTCATGGGATCTTCACCAGCTACCCTTTGAATCCCCTGAAGGTTTTACCTATTTTTAAAAGCAAATAAGCAAAATTTAATTTAAAAGCACAAACGGAAAAAGGGGGTCAGTATCTATCCTCCCGGCCTCCCCCACCCCGCCCCCTGCCCAGGGAGGACGTGAACCTCGGCCCCAGACACAGTGACTCACTCAGACGAGGCTGTGTTCCCTGCCTGACTCCGCCTTCCCTCGGGCACGGCCTACGGCGCTGGCTGTCGTCCGAGCCCCCATCCTGCTGTCTCCCCTTCGAGCCCAGCCCAGCAGGGGGCCCGTCTGAGGCCCTGTCTGCAGACGCCCCTGGCGGCAGTCTGAGCGCGCTGGCTCCCGCCCCTCCGTCCCGCCCTGGTCCCAGACGCGCAGTGGGGCCTCTAGACCCCGAGCTCCCTTGTCCCTGCCCTTCCTGCGCTCTCAGGCCCTGGCCATGGGCTCTGAGCGAGGCCCTCCGGGTGGCCTGCCTGCAGCGCCTCCCTCTTGAGCGAGTCTGGCTCCGGCCCGCCTGCTGTGGTCGCACTGCGGGAGACGGCCCAGCGCTGCCCACGGCCCTCCCCGAGACCGTTCGGCACCAACTTCTCTTCCTTTAAGCTTTCTATTGCCCTTCCTCGTGGGTGGGGGCCCTTTGGGGCCTTGCCGTCCCTGCCCCCCCCCCGCGGGGCTCGGAGGGCAGCTGGGGCCGGGCTAAGCTGCGTGAGCTCCCCTCCCTCCCCACCCCTGCCAAGCCCCCAACACCCTGACGCGGCCCTCTGCCGACCCCGTAGGGAGGGACCCGACTGCGCGGAGCGCTGCCCGCCCACGGCCTCCGCTCTTCCGGGCTCGCGCCGGCCCTGCACCCCGGCGGCTGTCCTTCCTCCGGGCCCTGGTCCCTCACCGCCTACCCCTGGCCCCACCCCGGCCCCGCGCCCCCGGCCCGCGCTCACCAGGCAGCCCTCGAAGGCCCGCGCGTCCGCGTCCACCAGTGCGCTCAGCGCCGCCGAGGCCGCGTGCAGAGGCGGCACCAGGCGCCTCACGGCCCCGTCCAGGGCCTCGAACTGCCGCCGCCCGTAGGTCATCAGGCCCACCATGCAGGCCAGCGCCGCGCCCTGGGCACAGACGGGTGGAGGCTGCCGGGGGACCCCGCCTCGAACACCGCGCCCGCCCAGCCCCGCCGGCCCGTCTCGTCCTCGACCCCGCTCCGCCCACACTTACCAGGGCTGCACAGGCCGCCGCCACCGAGCCGCCCCCCGGGGCTGCGGAGCGGGCGCCCACCTCGCGGATGAAGGTGCGCAGGGGCTTGTCCACCAGGCTCTGCTCCGGCCCGCCGGGGACTAGGTACCTGCGGAAGGGAAGGCTCGGGGAGGCCCGGCGGGCACTGGACTTGCGGGGAGAGGGCTGGTCTTGGGTGCTGTGCGGCGGGGCGGGAGGGGCGGGGTCCTGGGGAGGGGCCTGGTCCCTAGGTGGGGGGGCGGGGTCCTGGGGAGGGGCCTGGTCCCTAGGTGGGGGGCGGGGTCCGGGTCCCGACTGTGAGGGTGGGGCTGGTTCTGAGGTGGCCCCAGACTCCAGGTCCGCCCCTGCCCACTCCCTGACTTCACCAGCTAAGGAAAGGGGACAGGTCCACTTGCAGAGCGGCTGTGACACCCAGGAGGCCCCGCAGGGACAGCAGAACCTTGGGGCCTAACTGCATCCCCCAGCCAGCCCCCAGTCCTACGCTGGGCACAGGCACCCTGGCATTCGCTGATGAGTAAGTGACCAGGAGGATGGCTTTGGAAGGACTGAGGTCTCCGCGGGCCGGGGGCGCTGCTCACTCGATGACCCGCTCCTTGGGGTTGAAGGGGGATAGGGAGTCCAGGCCCAGCCGGCTCACCACCTGGAAAAGGGGGCTGGTGAGGGCAAGCCCAGCAGGAGTCAGGCTCACAAGCAGGCTCACCCCTGCCCTGTCCACCTTTGCATGGGGAGCCCGGCATAGCTAGCTTCACGCATCCCTCCGGAGCCCTGCTGGCCGACCGCTGGCTTCTGGGCCAAGCTGAGCCCCACCCAGGAAAGCCCAGTCTGGAGCAGGCACCCTGGTCAACGACTCCACAGAGCCACCCTCCAGCGTTACCGCACAGGGAAGCTGAGGCCCAGAGAGGAGCTGCCTTCACGGGCCCTCTGCAAAACACAGGGCCCTCCCCATGTCTTCCACGAAAGACACCATGCATGAGCCTGTTGCTGAAACCAAATGGCCTATTTGTATGAGATTTCAATTCCTTGGGTGCCAGGACTCGGTGCCTACAGTCAGGAGCTACCTGATTCCCCAAATAGAACAGTTATGTAAGGAAAAGTGGATTTTCCCTAAATTCAAAATAAAGTTAGAACAATCCCTATTTAAGGTCAGAATTGTTTCTGCTGAAAAACATTCAAAACGCTGGTATCCTATGCTAGAGACACAGTCCCAGCCCATTTGGAGCCACAGGAACTGACTCTTTCTACAAAACATCGAAGTAACAGGTGTTGCTGGAGAGGAACCAGCAGAGGCGATCACGAGCCTCCCCGAGGAAACGGAGCAGAGAGGGCGTCCTGAGGACAAGCCTACAGAATCGGCAAGCAAGCAAAGCCCACCTGGTACAGAAAACCTCAGAAGGACAAAAAGAATTTTTTACTGGATGTAAGTGCTTGGCTAAGCCAGAGAAAGTAAGGCACATCATTCAAGGCTAGAACTGACCAGGGAGGTGAACCAGAAAGTCCTGCCCGCCCTGAAGCTGGGACCCCCGGGACCTCGGCACACTTCTGCAGCCCCTTATGAGCAGGGTGGGTGTCGATCCCTCAAGAGGCAGGGTCAGACTGGAGAGCCCTGAAAGCTGACATCTCCAAGGATGAATTAGGAAAAGCCCCCCATTGAATGCTATTATTGGAATACTCCCAAACTTTTGCCTTCCCTTTGGTGAAGCATGAAAAGATCTTTCTGGGAATTCTGACCACACCACCATCGTGGGGATGTGGGCCACGGTTCACACAGAATTCTCTACCTGTGTAGTTCCAAAGCTCCAAGCAGAAGACTAAGTGTAAGGTGGTACTGTGTGGTAGGGTCCCCAAGCACCTGACAGAGGTGACACAAATTTTAAACCCAGGTGTCCAAGAATGACCAAAGATAGAGTCACAAAGTACATACTCTCATAATCAAAAATCACAACACACATGAAGAAGCAAGTCACCACGGGAGTCAGCAGACACAGCTTGCAAAATCAGATCTTCAGACTGCAGATATCAGAACTTTCAGACACAGAATATTAAATAATATGTTTTTAAAATAGAGTAAAGCAGAAAGATGGCGGCATGAGAGGTGAGACAGAGGCTTCCTCCTAAAACCGCATATAATATGAAAATATAATTAATGCAACTAATCCTGAAAGAGCAACAGGAAAGAGGGCTGCACCAGACAGTAGAACAGTTAATTACTAAGCAAATGCAAAATTAAATCAACAACCCCCAAAGTCAATCAAGGGATAAAGAGTACAGAATATGATACCTAATATATAAAGAATGGAGGAGGAAGAAAAAGGAGGAGAAAAAAAGAACTTTTAGATTGGGTTTGTAATAGCATACTAAGTGAGTTAAGTTAGACTCTTAGATAGTAAGGAAGTTAACCTTGAACCTTTGGTAACCACGAATCTAAAGCCTGCAATGGCAATAAGTACATACCTATCGATAATCACCCTAAATGTAAAGGGTCTGAATGCACCAATCAAAAGACACAGAGTCACTGAATGGATAAAAAAACAAGACCCATCTATATGCTGCCTACAAGAGACTCACTTTAAACCCAAAGACATATACACAGACTAAAAGTGAAGTAGTGGAAAATGGTATTTCATGCAACTAATAGGGAGAAAAATCGGGAACAAGACAAGGATGCCCACTCTCCCACCTTTATTCAACATAGTTCTGGAAGTCCTCGCCACAGCAATCAGACAACACAAAGAAATAAAGGGCATCCAGATTGGCAGGGAAGAAGTTAAACTGTCACTGTTTGCAGATGACATGATATTGTACACAAAAAACCCTAAAGAATTGACTCCAAAACTACTAGATCAAATATCTGAATTCAGCAAAGTTGCAGGATACAAAATTAATACACAGAAATCTGTTGCATTCCTATACACTAACGATGAACTAGCAGAAAGAGAAATGAGAAAAACAATTCCATTCACAATTGCATCAAAAAGAATAAAATACCTAGGAATTAACCTAACCAAGGAAGTGAAAGACCTATACTTTGAAAACTACAAGACACCCATGAGAGAAATTAAAGAAGAGACCAATAAATGGAAACACATCCCATGCTCATGGATAGGAAGAATTAATATTGTTAAAGACATATGCACCCCTGTGTTTATCGCAGCAATATTTACAATAGCCAAGATATGGAAGCAACCTAAGTGTCCATCAGTAGATGAATGGATAAAGAAGATGTGGGACATATGCACAATGGAATACTATTCAGCCATAAGAAAGAAACAAATCCTGCCATTTGCAACAACATGGATGGAGCTAGAGGGTATTATGCTCAGTGAAATAAGCCAGGTGGAGAAAGACAAGTACCAAGTGATTTCCCTCATTTGTAGAGTATAACAACAAAGCAAAACTGAAGGAACAAAATAGCAGCAGACTCACAGACTCCAAGAAGGGACTAGTGGTTACCAAAGGGAGGGGTGTGGGAGGGTGGGTGGGGAGGGAGAAGGGGATTGAGAGGTATTATGTTTAGTACCCATGGTGTGGGGGTCATGGGGAAGACAGTGTAGCACAGAGAAGGCAAACAGTGAATCTGTGGCATCTTACTACACTGATGGACAGTGACTGCATTGGGGTATGGGTGGGGACTTGCTCATATGGGTAAATGTAGTAACCACATTGTTTTTTCATGTGAAACCTTCATAAGAGTGTATATCAATAATACCTTAATAAAAATAAGTAAATAAATAATAAAGGCATGCTAGTAAAAAAATAATAAAATAAAGCATTGAACACACAGGAATACATAAATGTGGGAGAAGTGAAAGCTTTTTCTTATAGAAAAAGGATGAAGTTAGAAAACTGTAACTGGCTGCAGACATGGCTATAATTTCTAGAGGAAGAGGGTATTTACATATTCTTAAAGTACCTTCCCACAGAGGGGTCATCACAAAAGGAAATACAGGAACATTTCAGTGGACAGTCCTGGGTAGGGGACACTGCCTTGTTCAAAGGACCCAAGTTAACACGCTGAGATAGGTGGCCCTGGGGCTCTCCTGCCCCCATGCTCCCAGGAGGACACCACCTTGCCTCTGTACTGCTTCTGCCCGAACGCACAACCATATCAAGTCATGAGAAATGCGAGATCCATACCCAGCGTGAGACACCAGATGGTACCTAGCCTGTCCGTCATGGTCAATGAAGGACGAGGAGGACTGAGCAAATGTTCCATGAGAGGCCCTGGGAGATGCAACAACCACACCCACTGCTCCTGACTGGGCCCCAGCTGGAGGAGAGATGGCTTTAATGAGGATTATTGGGACCTGATGCAGTTTGCTTACGGACTGTAGCTTAGAAACTAGGATGGTATTCATGTTGGATTTCCTGATTTTGATCATTGTACTATGGTTGTGTAAGAGAATGTCCTTGTTCTTAATACACCCTGAGTAAATTAGGGGTAAAGGGGCACAATGTCTTCAACCTGCTCTCAAATGGTCCAGAAAAAAATAATAATGTGATTATGTGTGAATACAGAGAAAGAACGATACAGCAAATGGGGCAAGATATAAGCAACTGTGAGTCTGGAGATTGGAAGGGGGCTCCTTGTACTATTCTTTCACTTTTTCTGTGAGTAGAAAATCTCACCAAAATGAAAAGTTACACAAATTTTTGTTAACACTAGAAAGAGAATAGAGCTGGCCATACACTGTATCGGTGACTTAAAAGCTGCATATGAGGAAATCACTGAATATAAGGGGAAGAAATGGAAAGAAAGAAGAGAAAAGATAGACTACGTAGAAGACGGGAAATGCTACTACAATATATTTGGTGTCCCTAAAATGAAGGAACCCAATAACTGGCTCAAAAATATAATAGAAGAAAATATTCCTGAAACTAAACAAGCAAACCGCAGGAGCGCTGTTCCAGAGAGAAGCAGTGTGAGGGGGCTGGTGCGGCAGGACAGGGATTCACGCTGGCCTGGCTTACCTACAGAGCTGAGATTAGACATCTGGGGTGTTTGATACAGTCAATACACATGGATATGGTTACAGAAGGTAAATGTTATAAATTCAACAATGTAGAAATAACAGCACAACGATTTAAATCCGGAGCAGATGACCGCTCACCCTAGCGCTCTTATTTTCCTGTGCTTCACCAAGAGCCAACAGACATTGCCCAAATTGATAAAGAAAGACCTAAAGGATTAAGTGTTCTGTTTAAACCAAAAAGCGTAACCATCTAGAACTAATAAATGAATTCAGCTAGGGAGCAGGATACAAAGCGAACACACCAAAGCCAGTTGCATTTCTGAGCACTGACACTGACAACCTGAAAAGAAATTACAAAAACAGCTCCATTCATAATAACATCAAGATGAATAAAATGAGGAATTAGTTAGCTTAGCCAAGGAGGTGAAAGACTTGTACAATGACACTACAAAACATTGCTGAAAGAAATTAAAGAAGACATAACTAAATGGAAACACAGCCCATTTACAGATGGAAAGACTCACTATTGTTAAGATGTCACTAGTGCCCAAAGCCATGTACAGAATCAGTGCAAAGCCCTATCAAAACCCTAATGACATGTTTTTTGCAAAAAGATTTTTTGCAGAAAGAGAAACACGCATCCTGGATTATGGTGGGGTGGCTGCACATTACGGATGTGTTTGATACCACTGAGCTGTACACTGGACAATTGCTCAGATGGCAAAATTTGTGTTACCTGCATTTCTCTACAATAAAAAAATTGAAAAAAGATTAATCACCAAAAGAAGTTAACCACCCCTCCTAAAAAACACTATAAAAAATCAGGAAATAGAGAAGGAAGAAAAGATAGCAGTAGATGCTAAGTGGATTTATTTTCTCATTTTCATAGCAGGCAGTCAGTGTACGGATTAAAATTGATACAAATTGCCATATTTGACAACTTGGACACAATTTTAAAACTGAAAAATCAAATAATAGAGGTAAGTATATTCAGTTACAAAGGTGATCAGCCAAATACTTAAAAAACAGACTAACTTCTATATAAGCAGAAGGAAACTTCACCCTCACCACCCACATGCCTGAAAATCAGACAAAAATCAGTCCAGCCACACCTGCTAAATCACTTAACACAGAGGCATAAACCGACCAGCAAAGGACACTGGCAGAGAAGTCCACTGTGCTCATTGGTAAGAAATGAGCTGAAACTAAGTGACTCAGACACCAGAGCCCAGGATGTCAACGGCTGCCCCATCCAGGCCCTGTGGCCTGAGGAGCTCCGGGGCCGGGGTCACGTCCACAGAGGAAATGTTCTCGGCACAGGGTGGAGTGCGATGGACTTGCAGAGCCGCCCAGAGGTGCGGGAGCACCGGGGAGGAGGCTCAGGGCAGACACGGGGGGAAAGGAAGGCGGGGCACCACCCTCTCTGCAGAATTTCTGCAATGACGGTCTGACTTTAGTCACAGAGCACTCTGCGTTGTTCCCAAATATAAATAGTATGATCTCATTTAGCACAGGCAACAAAACAAAGCTGGAGGGGGGAGGCCAGGCATGCACACGGCTCCAGGCCCGCGGGGGCCCCCTCTGGCACCGCCCTGCCCCTCCCGTGTCCCCTTTCCCGCCCCGGCCAGCCCCTCTCGGGGCAGCCCACCCACCAGCCGGATACGCTGCTCCTCCTCCAGGATGAAGAGGTTCTCCTTCTCGCAGTAGAACGCGGCCACATCCAGCAGAGCCTTCAGAGGCACCAGGCCCACCAGCTCGGAGCCCACCACGGGGAGACTCAGCTCCTGCAGAGGCCGGGCGGGATCACCACCAGGGGACTGGGCTGGGGCACCTGCCGCCCGCCTGGAGGGTCCCTCAGCAGCAGGGAGCGCCTGCCTGCCCACCTGGGCTTCTCTGCAGGTCTCCTCGTAGACAGTGTGCAGCCCTGTGACCTCGAAGTCCAGGAGGTTCGTGGACACCTGGGCCAGGCTCTTCTCCCCCAGGTACCAGCCGATGCCCTGGACCTTCTTCAGGCATCCTGGCTGCAAAGGAAAAGCCCTTCCTAGCATCTGGCTCTGGAGCCACTTGCAGCTGTGTCCCCAGCTGGCCTGGAGTCCCCCGTCTCCCCAGATGTCTGAGCGCCTGTGGTCCACCTCCCCACTCTCCTGACCAACCAGAAGGGTCCTGCCGGCCAGCCGGAAACTGAGGCCCCAAAGGGTCAGACACTAGATGCCACTCCCATGGGCACCTTGTTCAGACCAGGCCCTGCCTGCTGGCCAGCACTCCGTCCATGTGCATGTCCTGGAGGCAGCCGGGGTCCGCCCTACCACTGCACACTCGTGCTCAGTCCCTCCCATCCCACCCCACCTTAGAGGCCATGCCGAGTCCCTCACTCATGGCTTGGCCCCAAGGAGGACCTCTGGTCTCTGACTTCCGCAGGATTCGAGGGATTTGGTTTGTCATGCTGTTACTCTGTGCCCACACCCTGGTGAAGCTGGGCCCCCGGGCCCTCGGCCGCCTGGCAGGACCCAGGTCTCTGCGGGGTTGGAACAGTACCTGGGGCCCCTGGAGGCATGTGGGGGCCCGTGAGGTGATCTGGGGCTGCCCAGAGGTCCCCAGGAATTCAGAGGCCCTAGAGTTCAGAGGCAGCTGCCTTCCTATCAGTACAGAAATGCTACAGTTTTAACAATAGGCACAGACCTACCTGCTTCCATGGAAAATGTCCTATGTCCTTTGAAGCAGGTTCTCCCCAACTACAGATGTGGAGCCCGCACTGCCCGGCCCCATGCCGTGTGGACACTGAGGCTGGGCTGGGCCAGCAGGTCCACCCACAGTGCCACCCGGCCTCCGGCCCCCTCCGCAAGTCCTCTGGGGTCCATGGGGCAGCAGGGAGCCTGGCACCCTCACCTGGCCCTTCCCGCGGCCCTGCTCCCGCAGGTTGAGGGCGATGCGGTGTGCCTGCTCCTTGGTGCTAAGCAGGTTGATGTTGAATGCGATGAGGAACTTCCGTGCCCCCGTGACAGTGGCCCCCCATCTGGGGACGAAGTTGCTGGGGCCAAAGTCGGGTGCCCACTCGGCCTGCTTGAGCTGTGGGGAGACACCCACGGAGGGGCACCCGCTGGGTCGGGGCAAGAGGAGGAGGGGACACCCACCCCTGCAGGTCCACCCCAGGCCCACCCCCACCCACAGGGGGAACACAGCACCTTCTCTGGTAGGGCCTCATACTCCCCCGCCCGGATGGCCGGCAGGGTCCGGCGACTGGCTGTCTGCGCCGCCTCGCCGTAGAGGTACACTGCAAGCCCAGCCTGGCTGTCAGACCTCGGCCGGAGGGTGGTCCACTGCCCCGTTCCCAAGGAGGAGCGACAGGCCACGCCACCGCCCCAGCCTGGGGCCAACCCTCCCTCAGCTCTCACCTCCTCTGTCAAGAGCAGAGCCCCCGAGGTGTGCCCCACTGCCCACGGGCCTGGCGTGAAGTGGGGAGGGCTTGGGGGTCAGACTCGACGTGCTCACCTGGCACGCCCAGCTCCTCTGCCAGCTGCTGGCCAAAGGCCTGGGCACAGAGCACACACTCGCCCATGGTGACCCCCCTCACCGGGACGAAGGGGCAGACGTCCAGGGCGCCCATCCGTGGGTGCTCCCCTGCAGGGAGAGGAGAGGCTAAGGACACTGGGGCGTGGGTGGGCACCCAGGGCCACCTCTCCCGCCCAGCCTGCCCCCCACACACCCCGCTGTCCATGCTGACCACAGGGCCCAGCGTCCCTGTGGCAAATGCCCCCATCCCACAGGCTGCAGAGATGACCTCCACCCCCACCCCCAGGTGGCCGCCAAGCCCATGGGTCTGTGGGTCCGTGAGTCCGTGCCGCGAGCAGCAGGGCCCCCAGCGCCCAGAGGGTGAGCCCCGCCCCCCACCCCTTCCTCTCCTTTGGGGTCACCTTCCCGTCTCCTCACCACTGGGGACCCCTTATGGATTCCCTCCACGAGGGCCTGGCCTCCCCCACTGAGAGAAGCCAGAGATCCACCCTGTTGACCAGCTCCCTGTGTGGCCACCAACCTTTGACCTCTCCTGCCTGAGAATGTTTGGTTTTCTGGGCTGTTGACAGGCCTGCAGGCCGTGCCCCACGCACCCCTGGGCTCCCAGAGTCTCTGCCAGTCGCTCAGGGAGCCCCTGCACAGTGGGTTCCTGTGGGAGCATGGGGGTCCCCCCAGGAGGTGCCGTGGGCTCCTCGGCCCCCACGCCCTGTGCTGCATGAGGCCCGTGGGCAGGGGCGGCCAGCCCCGTGCCCCCACCCACCTTTATGCCGGCTCATGTCAATGAGCCGGGAGGCGGCCCGGGCGGCGTTGAGGGCCCCCTCCACCACGTCCTGGGGCCGCCCCACAAAGGTGTACACAGTACGGTTGGTGGAGGGGCCCGAGTCCACGGCCAACAGCACGCAGCCCGGGGTCTGTGTCACGGCCTGGGAGATGGCGTCAATCACCTGGGGATGAGAGCCGGGCCCTGTGCCTCCGGGTCCCTTCTCGGAGCAGGAGCTTTGGAGGTGGCCGGTCCTCTCCTGCCCCACACCCCGACCCAAACGCGGTGCTGAGCATTTGGGAGCTCCCCAGACAGCGTGGCCCCAGGGACCCATCGGCCAGCCCTGGCCCCCAAGGAAGCAGCAGCTCCGGGGCACGGTCTGCACAGGGCAAGGGTGTGAAGGGCCCGAACCTTCTGGGGCAGCACACTCCGTGGCTGGGAGCAGGGGTGCGGGCCCAGACCGCTCCGTGGCCCTCAGCGCCTGCCCCCATCCCCGCCCATCTCCTCACAGGGGAGCGACAGCTGGGGAGGATGCAGGAGATAAGGGCCGCCGTAGGGACCTTGGCCCCATGGCCCAGACCTCGGCCAGGAGCGCTGCCTGACCGCCCCCTCCGTCCCCTTCCTCACCCCTGGTCCCCCAGGCTCATGGGGCACGTCCCTGTGGGCTGACGGGAGGTGATCCTTCTGAGAAGACGGACCCCCACGGCCAGCAGGAGCCTTATCCCAGCCTCGAGCCCCTGGTGCTGCCCCTGCTGGCCCCCAGGCACTCACCTCCTGGTTGTTCCCCTCAGAGAAGTTGGGGACACATTCCACCAGCTGGGACATGGTCTGGGCCTTGACGGGACAGATGCTCCTCTCACAGATGGGCTGCAAGGGGCTGGTGCCGTCCAGCGCCTGGGAAATTTTTATGAACCTGGGCAGCCCCCTCAGCAGCCAGGCTGCTCATTAACCAGCAGTCGTGGCAGGGTGGGACAGGCCATGGTCCCTGTGCAAACACAGAGCAGAACAGGGCGGGAGCGGGGCCAGGACCCAGGGGGTGATGGCGGAGGAGGAGCTGGGCGAGGCCTCTCCAAGGAAGCCCCTGTGAGCGGGACCCTCCCCAGGCCGTGGCCTAGGTCAGCCCAGGCTCCAATCCCAGCTCGGCCCAGGACCACCTGGTGGCCACCTGTGAGACTCTCCATGAGACCCTCAAGTGACCCTCAGGGTGACCCTCTGGCCTCTGTTTTATCCCGTAAGTGCCAGAGCCTCAGGGCTTCCCTGGGGGCGGGTCATGTGAGAGGACCCAGCATTGGACTTGGCTCTCGGCAGGGGGCAGCCCAGATTGGCTGAGCAGGAGGTTAGGGGTGCACGTTCCTGGGTGCTGCTGTGGGACGGGCAGGCAGCTCTCCCCAGCTGCTGGCTGCCACTCCCACAAGGGGCAGTACACCCCAGAGCAGCAGCAAGGGCCCGGTACTCAGGGCCCGGCCGGCTCAACGCCCTCTGAAGTTCCTGAAGATCTTTGAACTGGGCTGGCATTTCCATTCTGCAAAGGCCCACCTATGGCATGGCCACCGTGGCAGCACATGGACACTCCAGAACTGGAGTCACTCTGTGCCACCTCTAGGGGCCCCTCCAAAGGCAGGCTGCTCCCCTGCTGTTGCCCTCCTGGGTGCAGGCACCCCCCAACTCTTGGGGCAACCAGCATCTGAGGCGACTTGACCCCATGGCATGAGAGGCAACCACAGGCCCAGGCAGGAGATGCCCAGATCTCTCCCATCTCCTGTGGCATGGGCCTTGCGACCCCGCCCCTCCAGTGAGCACCCCTGGAGTGGCCAGACAAGCCCAGAGACCCTGAGAAGCTGGGGGAGGCAGGCCCTCTCCCTGGGTGAGTGGGACAAATGTAGTCATACCACCTCTGGTACCTTGAGGGGGACACAGGGGCCTCAGCAACACCTGGCAGGCAGCAAAGCCCCAAAAAGGCAGCTCTCCAAACCCTGAGCCCAACGTGGAGTGGCACCCAGAGAGAGCCTGCAGTCTCCAGGGTCACCCAGTGCGAACAAACAGTCCTGCAGAGGCCCCAAGCTGATGGGGAGTCCCTAAGCCAGGGGCTGGTGCCCAGCAGCTGGGAGGAGAAGACGGAGTCAGATATGAGCTGAACGGTGCCCTCCAAAATCACACTAAAGCCCTCCCCCCAGGACCACAGAATGTGGCAGTGCTTGGAGACAGGTCTTCAGAGCAGCGATGGTGGTAAATAGAGGCTACTAGGCCTGACTGATGTTCTATGGGGAGGCCGGGACCATGTAAGGACAGAGAGAGGCACCGTCTGCACACCCAGGAGAGGCCTTGGGTGGGGAGACCAGCCCTGCCCACACCTGGACCCAGACATCCAGCCCCCAGGACTGAACCTCCCACCTGAGGCCTTTGCTACAGCTGCTGGGCTAAGACAGGGTTCTAGGGTGCTGAGGAGTCCAGGACACACAGGCTAGGAGGACAGAGGGATAGTTCGCCCCACATTGGGGTTGGCTCCAAAACCCTAGCATCTACACCATCACACCCACAGCAGAGACGTGACAGGGACCCTCCACTCAAATCTAAGCCTTAGAAAGTGCCAAGCAGGCCCAGGTCCTGCCTGCCAGGTCCAGGAGGCCACCCATCCTCTAGACCTCAGGAAAGTTCCAGCGGGATGTGGGGGTGCACCGAATCACCTTCTGACTCCCTCAGGGCCACCTATACAGTCATTCCAACCTGCTCTTGGGTCAATGCTCTGCTGTCATTGTCTTGAAATTCCTAAGTTTTACAAGGGGCTGAGTTCCCACTCTGCACGGGGCCTTATTCTGCAGGTATCCTGCCTACGTCTGAACCCTTGCCTCAGGCTCTGCATTTGGGGAACCCCAAGCTGGGACAGGTCGTGCTGGCCCTTTCAAGGGAAAGTCCTGAGACCTCAAAGGGTGATGGGGAAGGTCCTGGGGGCCGGAGAGTCTGGGGGCCCTGCCTGATCTGGAGCCCTTCCGTCCAGGCTCTGTCCAGGCTCCACTCCACAAACACAGGGATGCTTTCTGCGGTGGAGCAGTGACCAAGTGCTCTCAGCGACCTCAAAGAGTCAAAGGTAAAGGCAGACAAGTAAACATGATTTTAATAAAGTGCGACAGTACCGCAGCTGTGGGCGGCGGCGGGGCGCCTGGGGACGCGGCGGGTCCGGAGAGGCACCAGCGCCTGGCGCACGGCTCTTCCCCGCGGGAGGGATTCAGGCGCACGCGCCCCGGGGTTCAGAACAAAATGTTCATTGCAGGGGGCGGGCGCGGGGCTCACCAGGCGAGGGGCGGCTTGCAGTCCCCGCAGAGCTCGCACAGGCAGGAGGGCAGCAGCGGTGAGTCGCCAGGAACGTGGGCGGCCCCACGTAGACGACCAGCTTGCGCAGCGCGGCGCGCGGGGCTGGCCGCTGCTCGAGGATGCTGCAGGTGTTGACGAGGAGCTCGTGGAGCCCCGGGTGCACGCCGCGGCTGTAGCCCAGTCTATCCAGGCGCGCCCTGTTAGCGCGTGCGCGCTTCTCGTCCACGGAGCCGTCCAGAGACGTGATGGACGTCTGGGGGCGGGCGGGAAACTGAGGCTGGAGCCACGCTCCCGCCGGCCTCCCCGCCCGCGCGGCCCTGGGGACACAGGGACAAGAGGCACAGGGCGCCCCATCCCTGGCGCCGGGGAGGTAGCCGGCGCCAGCAGCCAGCCTCCGGTGCTCCGTGGCCCCAGCCACTCCTGAGACTGCCCAGACCACAAGCAGTGCGCACGGAGAGGCTGGTCACCCAGCCAACAAGTGCCTCAGACGCCCCTCAGCCCACCCAGGCCTGCAGCGTGACAGGGCATTGAGGACACCTTCCCCGGAGCAGCGAGGGGGGTCCTGGGGCAGGGAAGGCACCCCAGGTGGGAGGCACACCTGCCTGATCTTCTCTGACATGTTGGAGACGGTGAAGCCATACAGCCAGGTTACCCGCGGGAAGACGTAGGCAAGGATGCGCCGGTCCAGCTGGAACGCGATCTCCCCCACGGCGTGCCCATCCTCGGCACTGGTGAAGCTCTGGATCTCTGGAGGGGGGCGCTCAGTGAGACAGGCAGGTCCTGAGGCTCAGAGGACCGGGCCACCCGCCACCCTCCCACCCTGCTGCCGGACCAGCCTCGGGGAAAGCACCAACCTGATTGTGACCACTGTGGCATTGGGGTGAAGCGTCTGGGCCCCCACCCCAGGCAGGGCTTCCCAGAGGCCCTGGTGAGAATTGTGTGTAACATGAATAACGAGCCCAGCCTCTGTGCATCCCAGGCTGGTTTAATGTTCATTTGATAATGAAACTTTCCTGCATTTGTAGAGGGTGTTCCTGGGTTGGCAAGAGATTCTATTTGTACCTATTTCCCCGATGTTCCCAGTACATCAACCACCCTGCCCTCCAAAACCCAATTCCAGATGTGCACCCTGCATGTGGCTCAGCGTGGCACTCCCTGCAGAACACCTTGCCAATTACTATTGCCAGATGCACCTGAAATTGGGACATGGCCGAGGGGAAAGCTCGCCTGCAGGGCAGGGGAGGCCCGTGCCCAGAGGCCCGTGCCCAGACGCCCGTGCCCGCCCCTGCCTGGCCGCGGGCTTCCTGCTACTCCCGTCCTGCTCCTTGCCCCATGGGGCACCTCGCAGCCCTCCTGTGAAGCCTCTCCCAGAACCCCCACCACGACTCGACTCAAACCCTCCAAGGCTTGTCTGCCTTCGTCCTTTACCAGATACCTGTGCCCACCGCAACCTTGAGCCCCCAGCTCAGAACACCCTGTCCCTGGTGGGGAGGGCACTGACTTCCCCCTTCGCTGGCGGGGCTTCCGCCTTAGGGAATCGCTCTGGCCCAGCCCAGAGTAGCCTCCTGCCTGCTGTCTGCAGGTGTGAATGCTGAGCTCCAGGAACCCCTCTGCCTGTGACTTTGGGCAGCTGCTCACCCTCCCTGGGACCCCTCCTGTGACCATCCATGCAACTGCTCCTCCCAGAAGGCCACCTGGTCACTCATGCAGGGACTCAACAGCCCTATCCACACATGATGTGGTCAGCACGCGCTCACCAAGCCCCAAGGTCAGCAGCCTGCTCCTCCCCAGAGAGGCTGCTGACAGACAGGCTGAGGTGGGCCTGGGCATGGCCCCGGGCACCGCTCCCACTCCCTCAGGCACACATGCAGGGTGTGGCCTCGGACCTCAGAGTGAAACCCAGCAGGGCGGCCCCCAGGAGCTGTGTGAGGAGCCCTTCGAAGGCACCCCGAAAGCAGCCAGCCCACACTGCTGAAGCCGGCTGTCTCCTCCCTCCAGGAGATTCTCCAGTGGTCCCCTCACAATGACCCTTCAAGGGGGCCTGAGACTCCATTTCCAGGCAAAGGAATGGAGGCTTAGGGGCACACCACTTCCCCAATCACTTTAAAATTTTTTTATTGAGATACAATTCATACTTTAAAATTCACTCCTTGAAAGCATGCAATTCAGCAGTTCTTATTCACAGCTGGACAACTCTTAGCCAGAAAAATAGACATGAGTGGGTGGAGGGAGAATAAAGCCAGTAAAGCCCACTAAAAGGGACTCAAAGAGTTAAGCAGGTAAAACCAGAGAGCCAGAAAGGACTCACAGAGTTAATGAGTTAATTAGTTGAAGTTCCAAACGCCAGGAGTTACCTGGGATGTCCAGACATTCCCAGATAAAGAAAAGCATCTGAGCACAGCCCACATCTTCACTGTGTCAACTAGATCACGCCGTTGTAAGATCTGCTTAGCCTGTGAAAAGGCCCAGCTTATTCCATAACTTAACCTATATGCTATTTTTTCCTCTTCTTCCAGCGCCTTAATCAGGTAACTTTGTAACCAGGGCAGAAAACAGACATCCAGAAGTGTAGATGAGCCCACATGAACAAAGAATGCTGAGACCTGGACAAACACAGTCCCCTAAATGACCCTGTTCTTAAGATAAAATTTCAAAGAAATGATGAACCACCTGTATGCATCATGCCTTATGCTGACCCTTACCCAGAAAGCCCTATAAAACCCCAGACCCCAAGCTCTTAAGCGCGCCTCCTCTCTGAGGTTGCCCACACTCCCCTTTCTTCGAGCGTGTCACTCTATCTGTTTTACTCTAGATAAGCAGGGAGAGGCCACTGAGGTCTCTGATTTGGGCTGGCCAGTGACCCGGACAGGACTGCAGCTGTACGGTCACACTTTTTAGCAGCCTGCCCCCAAATCTCCTGTCTTTGCCCTTGGGAAGCTCTCACACATAATCTCACTCCATCCAGTGCCCCGCGGCACCCCCGGATCCCAGGCTGGTAGGGGCTTAGCTCCCGCTCCATGCAGACCCAAGCAGACGCTGGATGCCAGATGACGCTGGCTTTGGGAGTTGGCAGGGGATGTGCCCTGCACTGAGCAGGAGCTCAATGAGCTTCCCTTTCCTCCCTCTGTTTCTCCGGCCTCTCTGCTTTATTCGAGTAAACCCGCCTTTGTCCACCCTGGCTCTGGCCCGCTGCTCCCTTAGAGTGGATTCAAATAAAACTTCACTTCTGCTTCACTGCTGTGTCTCTGCCTTTCAGTTCTTTTTAGAGGTGGGGACAAGAACCAAGGAGAGCAAACTCAGCCCCCACCAAAGTCAGATCCCCGACCATTTTCATCACCAAAAACCAACACCTTGTGTCCATTAGCAGTCGCTTGAAATTCTCTGCCCTCCTGCTGCCCTGGCATGCACTAATCTATGTTCTGTCCCTAAGGATTTATATATTCTGGACATTTTGTGTAAGTTCGATCACACAGTACGTGGTCTTTTGTGCTGGATTTCACTCAAGATAATGTTCCCAAGGTCCATCTGTGCATGTGCCAGGACTTCACTCCTACTTACGGTTGTGTAATCTCCCATTGTGTGGCTACTCCACATTGTGCCTTTGGGCCATCTCCACCTTTTGGCTATTATGAATAATGCTGCTATGAACATGCATATAAAAAGTTTTGTGTGGACAAATGTTTTCAGTTCTTTTGGATATATACCTCGGTACAGTATTGCTGGGAAATATGGTAAATATTTGTCATCTTTGGGGAACTGCCGATTTTCACAGTGGCAATGTATGTGGGTTCCAATTTCTCCACATGCTCTCCAACACTTGTTAATGTCCATCTTTTTTATTCTAGCCATTCTAGTGGGTGTGAAGTGGTATCTCATTTGGATTTTGCTGATGACTGAAGATAAGATCTTTTTGTGTGCTTACTGGTCATTTACGTCTTCTTTGGGGAAAAGTCTATCAAATTCTTTGCCCATCTTTAGTTGGCTTGTTTGTCTTTTTACTGTTGAGTTGTAAAACTTCTTATATATTTTGGATACTGTTCCCTTATCAGATACATGATTTTCAAATATTTTCCCTCATTCTACAGGTTGACTTTTCACTTTCTTGAAATGCACTCCAATGAAACACAAAAAATTTTCTTTTATAAAGTCCAGTGTGTGCTTCTCCTTCTGTTTCTCATGCCTTTGCTTCACATCTAAGAATCTATTGCCAAATCCAAGGTCATAAGATTTGTTTCTGTTTTCTTCTGAGAGTTTTATGGTTTTAGCTCTTTCAGATCTTCTACATCTTTGATCCATTCTGAGTTCATTTACATAAGTGGTGTGAGGCCCAACTTGATTCCTCTGCATGTGGCTGTCTGCTTGTCCCAGCACCATTCCCTGCAAAGACTGTGCTTTCCCCTGAATGTCTCGGTGCCTTGTTCCCATGAAACCTGTAAGTGCATGGGTTTATTTTTAGACTCTCAGTTCTATCTCACCAATGTGTATGTCTGTCCTCATGATGACTACACTGTCTTAATTATTGTCACTTTATAGTAAGTTTCAAAATTGGGAAGCGTGAGCCCTCCAATTTTGTTCTCCTTTTTCAAGATTGTTTTGCCTATTCTGGATCCCTGGCATATGCATTTTAGAATCAGCTGGTCGATTTCCACAAAGAAGCCAGCTGAAATTTTGAAAGGGGCTGCACAGAAATTTGTAGAACATTTTGGGGAGTTTTGCCATCTGAACATACTAAGTCTTCTAATCCATAAACACAAGATGTTTTTCCATGTGGTCCGGCCCTCCGCCATCTGTGGTTCCCAGTGCGCTCCTTCCCTAGGGACTTTGCAAGGCTGTAGGAGCTGCCCAGAAATTAAAGCCGAGACCCAAACAACACACAGTAACGTGGTCAGGCAGATGACGGGCAGGGTGCAAATTTCCCTTCTACCTTCATGCATCACAGAGCAATCAGTCTCTCTCCCTGCCCACCTCTGTCTTTAAAGCACAAATTAGGTGAAGGAAACAAGCTATGCCTGAGATGTCCTAGAAATCGTGTCTACTCCAACTTGGTCCTTCCAAGATCCAGTCAAAAATCTATTCTTCAAAGAAAAAAAGTCAGTAAAATTGATGAACCTCTAGCAAGACCTAATAGGGAAAAAGAGCAAGAAGACAAACATTACCACTTTCAGAAATTAGAGACGGCGTCACCACAGTCTCTATAGGACATTACATAATGATAAAGGGGTCAGTCCAACAAGAAGATATAACCATTATAAATATATATGCACCCAACACAGGAGCGCCAGCATATGTGAGACAAATACTAACAGAATTAAAGGAGGAAATAGACAGCAATGCATTCATTTTAGGAGACTTCAACACACCACTCACTCCAGAGGACAGATCAACCAGACAGAAAATAAGCAAAGACACAGAGGCACTGAACAACACACTAGAACAGATGGACCTAACAGACATCTACAGAACTCTACACCCAAAAGCAACAGGTTACACATTCTTCTCAAGTGCACATGGAACATTTTCCAGAGTAGACCACCTACTAGGCCACAAAAAGAACCTCAGTAATTTCAAAAATATTGAAATCCTACCAACCAACTTCTCGATCACCAAGGTATAAAACTAGAAATAAATTTTAGAAAGAAATCAAAAAGGCTCACAAATACATGGAGACTTAACAACACTCTCCTAATTAATCAGTGGGTTAACGACCAAATCAAAACAGAAATCAAAGAATATATGGAGACTAATGACAACAACAACACAAAGCCACAACTTCTGTGGGACGCAGCAAAAGCAGTTCTAAGAGGAAAGTATAT
>JAVSCE010001895.1:0-10259 GCA_032199065.1 Smutsia gigantea
TTCTTTTGAACAAGCCCTACACCTCAAGCAACAACAGAATTTAGCTGTTTTAATTAGGTTAGGTATACCACTAACAAATGATACTAAATGACAGTGTAGGTCACGTGGGATTATGGCATGTGGTTCCTTAACAGAAAACCTATGTTTTGGGATGCTTTTTCCAACCTGGTCAACCAAGCAGAAATACTACACTGGTTATACTTTTCATGGCATGCTAGTGGTGACTGGGTTTAACTCCCTTAGTTCCAGTAGATAAATATCTTACAGCCTGCCTCTTAAAAACCTAGTCTGAACCATTCGTTTAGTGAATTTATTTTCAAGTTTCTTTAAATTGACTAGGTGAGTACACCGATAGTGGCCTACTGAGGAGAGGAATTGAGCAGAGACCATCATAACAATTCAGGTTTTCTCCTTTATTATTCTGGGATAGCACAGAACGTTCTTTGGCCTGTTGCTTATTTCTGTGCCCTCAATACTAAAATCTAGAAATGTTAAACCCTTCCTGAGAAGGACACAGACCAGTGGGTTATGCCTACGTGGGGTGTCACAAGAGGTGGTTTGTCCTTTGTTTCTGTTTCCCAGTTTGCCATTAGTTTTGAAAATAGAACATTAGTTCTAATTCCTTACCTCACATGCCTCCCCCTGCAGAAAACCAAATCTGATTATATCACTGCCAATCAAATTAAGCATTTTGAATTCTAAAATGTAACTCACAGTGTCTTGAGTTTTTAAGATGCCCAGCCAAAGGACTGAACTTTGGCAGATCATACCAAGTGAAGTGAGAAAATGGAAGTGGTGTTGAGTGACAAATCTGGGATGCCAGTGGGCAGGAAGGCCAGCCTGCTGCCTCCT
The DNA here is from genome assembly GCA_032199065.1 of Smutsia gigantea. Taxonomy (NCBI): domain Eukaryota; kingdom Metazoa; phylum Chordata; class Mammalia; order Pholidota; family Manidae; genus Smutsia; species Smutsia gigantea. Next base: position 853 of record JAVSCE010001895.1, read on the forward strand.
AACCTTTTACAGCAGTGAGCACAACAGTATTTCTAAGTACGACTTAGTGAGGCGGGACTGCCCGGTTTGAAGAAACCAGACTGACCAGTGTGAAGTCAACATCAATCTTCAGGTGGAAGGCATGGAAAACATGCCCTGTGATTTGAGTGACTCCTGAGCTGAAGGGCCCAACTGATGGCAGCCTTTGCAACTCCTGCTGGGGGCCTATGAGTAGAGGTCCCCGGCGAAGGCACTCAAGTCCCGCCCAGGAGGAGTGCCCCCTGTGAGATGACGAAAAGGTGAAAGGCCTGGCCAGCCAGTGGGAGGGTAAGGCCTGGGCTTGGGTGAGCCCCCTCTGAGCAAGGGCCCACCTAGGGGCTGGGAGGAGGGGGAACTAGCTGAGCTCCATTGAGTCTGTGCTGGGGGCTGAAGCAGAATCCTTCTGGATGCTTTCAAAGAGGGTAGCAAGTTCAGGGTTGGATCGGATTTGGGAAGAGAAGTCTGCCATGATGGGGCTTTTCCCCACTTCTGGGATGGTCAGCAGGGCAGCCACTGCCCTCATCGCAGAGCGCTTCAGTTCATCTTGCTTCTCGAACTCCTGCTTCACGGAACCGGCTTTGACCTAAAGTGGGGAACAGTGAACCATCCTTTTCTGAGCCTGGACTCGCCCCACAGTCACCTCACTGGTGTTTGGATTCCTCTGGACCACCTGTAATCTTTCCCACTTACCTTACAGCACACTTGCCTGCTTCAGTGCCCATGGTTCAAGCCTCCTGAGGGTTTCTTCCACCTCTGGGCTTTTATACTGGCTGGTTTCCCCAAAGGATAGGTTTTGCTGGTCATTCACATTGTTCACTTAAGCGGCCTCTAGCCAGCCATTCTATACACTGCCCACCTTTCTTCTCTGATATGATGGTGACAATTGTTGTGAAGTGTTTGCTTTTATTCTCTCCTTTCCTTGACAGGAGGGATTGGCCTATCTTTATCTTCACTTACTGCGCTTAGAACAGGCTTGGTACCATATGACTTAATGGATTACTGGCTTCTTCGCCTACCGACCTCCATTCAAGTCCCTGCCCTGCAATCTATTCTGCACATGCAGCTGGAGAGCAAACATCTGAAACTGCCTTGCCTGCTTTCTGTTTGCTAATCCCCACAATCTTCCACTTACTGAGACAATCCCAGGAATTCCCCCACTGCTTATGGAATAAAGTCCAAATTCCTTCTGCTGGGCTCTCAAGGGCCTCCATCATGATTTAGCCCAGACAAAACTTAAGCTGTTCCCCCGAAGAGTCCAGTGTAGTGGTTAAGAGCTTGGCATTGGGGTCTGACAGTTATGAGTTCAAATGGCTCTGCCCGGAAAGAGCTGACTTGAGGCAGTCACTTCACTGAACCTCACTTCTCTTTCCAAAAACAAGAGCCTCTCCACAGGGTTGTTAAGAGGACTGGTGACTTAACCCAGGTCTACACCCCCTTCTCTGAAAACTTCAGGGCCAACTGTGCTTTTGGAATTCAGGATTTAGGGGGCTTTTAGGAAAGTGATACTGTGCAGATAACAGGTCTACAATATCCTATACTCAAACACATTAATATTCCCCCGAGGAGAATCAAGGTCATAAACAGTCTCATGCCAGTTCAAGTCTTGTTTTTTGTTTGTTTGTTTGTTTTTGGTAAAAAGCTTTTGGTTTCCAGAGTATTACAGGTTTTAGAATTGTGGGTGAGGAATTGTAGACGTACATTTAAAATCTCATCAAGATGCCTGACAATGCATCCTCTGTACCACCAACTGAGTGGCCTCAGATCAAAACTCCTCTTTCCATCTTAAGCAAGTGGAGGTGTGTCCTGATGCTGCAACACCGTTTGCAGGTCCTTCCTGCAAATAAGATTTTTTCTTGGTGCCGATGCCATGTGGCTCAAAGAAAACTAGAATGATTTGGCCACTGAGACCGTCAAGACTGCAACGACCCTGCAGAACCATTGTCTTTGGTTGACTTCATAGTAGGCATGTGTTAAAAACTGAAACTTACAATTTAATCTACTCTATCCCCAAAAGATTTTATTTTTTGGAAAAGGTTTTGCTACTTGAAAATCACTGCTTTATGGGTATCTTTCCTCTTTAAGCTCCCATCTAAAATACTCCGCCCTCTTTTTGGTTAATTCCTATCCTTTCAAAACTCAAATTAATAATTTTATTCAACAGATGATTACTGAGTAGCCCCTCGGTGTGCCAGGCTCTGTTCCCAACACTGAAGCTTTCCATAAGGCCTTCCATCCCAGATCCCTTCCCTCGACCCTTGAGGCGTTTCCAGTTTAGCAGCAGCTCTGCCCTTTATTAATCAACCAATCAGTCAGTGATTTCTACCCTTCTAAGAGCTTGACTCAGTTTCCCAATTAGGATGTGACAGTAGGGAACCCACCATGTTTAATGTTATATTCCCAGTCCCTTGTACAAGGTCTGGCACCAAGGAAGTGTCCAATGAATGAAAGAGACAGAGCTGGGTTTGAATCCCAGCTCTGCAGTTTACCGGCTGTGTACACCCCCGAGCCTCTGTCCCCGTGTACACAGTGATAACAATAAGAAGTACTTCATGGGGTGGCCACAATTACTGAATGAAGCACTCCATACAGCACCTATAAATGGTTAACTTGCACGATCTGCAGGTGGGCCAGAGTGGGTGGGGCTTACCTTGGCGGTACAGGTGGCCCTGAGTGGCTCAATGAGTCGGTCCACCCTCTGCAGGACAGGCGCAGGACACAGGGCAGCCAGTCGTGCGAGCATGATGAAGGTCAGCATCTGCCCAGGAGGGAGAATAGGTTCTTGGTGGGGCCCAGGAACAAAAGGAGCAGGCCCTGGAGAGGAGCAGAGGCTCTGGACACAACACCTGGAGTTCAAGTCCAAACTCTAGCACTAATTCCCACCAAGGACCTGCCAGAGTCTCTTCTCTCTGGGCCCTAATTTCCTCTATACAATGTGAATGGTAACATCTGCTATGCCAACTACACTTGGCTGTCCTGAGCAGGATCAGTTAAGAAGAGGCACCAGGGAGGGGGCAGTTCCCAAGCTCCGAGGCCCACAGGGCCAGGCAGATACTGTCCATGAGTGAAGAGGGCCAGGTGGGAACTGGGACAGAGTAAGGAGTCCACCCCAGAAAGCAGCTACTCAGCTCCAGCTGACTGTGGCGAGGTGGGAACGTGGCCCAGGGCTGATGGACTATTTTCAAAAGAAACTCTGATTTTCATGTGTGGGGAAGTTGGGGTTCCTATGGCCAAGATGCTCACTGAACTTAAATCACCTGATGATGTAACTGGCCTGTTGCTAGGCTTCCACTTCCACACCTTTAGGCAATAAGCTATTATTATGCTATATAGAGAGCTTGGCCCAGTACTCTGGGCAGAGGCAGAGACGCTAGTGCTCAACCTACCGCCGGGAGAATAAGCCGGGTAATAAAACACCCCAAAGAATGTTTTGCTGTCAATTTCTTTGGTCACATTGAATCCATAGTGAACTTGCCTGGGGCTGAAGCCCATTGGCAAGACAACTGACATCACATGCTATGACCTGGGGCGCTTCCACTCCCCAGCTGGGGCCCTTGAACTAGCAGGTCTCTGGTTTCTTCCCTGTAAACTGGGCATCATAAACACTCTCCAAGGGTTAATGTGAAGACCTGACCAGATAACTGGAGGTGCTCAGCAGATGTCACATGCACCTTCAGCACCAAAGGGGGCCTGGACACAGAGTTCCAAAGGTTGCCTGATGCCCAGGCCCTGTCCTGTGCTCCCTGGAGGATGCAAGAGGGGTGTGTGACCAGAGTGAGCAAGAGACAGGGAAGACTTGTTCAAACGTGAAGAATTCCCATAAAAACAACTTGCTTTTCTCACTCGACAGTGGGTCCTGGGCACATTTTTGCATCAGTACACAGAAATCCATCTTGCTGATTTTAAATGCTGCTGGCATTCTATGACGAAGTACTGGTTTACTGAGCCAGCTCCCGATGGGTGGACATTTAGGAAGCTACCAGCTTTTCCCAATTCCCAGAAAGCTGTGAACAATCTTGAACAAAAAACTCTAATGTGTTTAGGAATCAGTTCATGAAGACAGAATTGCTGGGCTAAAGGGTGTGTCTGAAAATGCTAAATTTTTCTGGTTATTGCCAAATCATATCCAAAGAGCTTGTCCAGTATAGACTCCCACCAAAGGTGTGGAAACATAGGCTCTTTTTCTTACTGAAAAGAACAATGCAGCTTTTTCATGGGGATGCCTGGGGTAGAGAAGGGGGCATCAGGCAAGCAGCAAGCCCCAGTGGTGCCTCCATCCCCTTGGTGGGTCTGGGTCTCTTGGAGACTCGTCCTACCCGGATGTCATAGTGGTCCTTCAGGCCATCCTCCACGTGGTTCAGGAATTCACAGATGTCCAGCTGGCCCAGGCAGCTCTCAAGCAGTGAGTACATACACTCAAAGGCCGCCTTCCGCACGTCTAGCCCATCGTCCACTGTGTGCTTAAAGGGCCCCATCTCCACCTGCAGGGGGAGGGGAAGGATGACAAAAGGTTAGGGGACATGATTCCAGGGCATTGGAACACCTCCCCTAGTTCCTGCTGCACACCCTACCTCTGTTGTTCAGTACTGTGCCCCATCCCCAAATCATGCCTTATACTCAAGTCTCCATGCCTTGCTCAGCTTGCAATGCCTTTTAATAATCATAATTGTAACATAATAACCTACTGAGCAGTTATGACATGCCAGGCACTGTGCTGAGGGCTTAATAGACGACATTTTACTCAAACAACACAACAGTCTTAGAAAGACAGTGTTACTAGTAAGCCCATTTAACATATGAGGAAACTAAGCTCAGAGAGGTTAATTAACTTGTTCAAGGACACACAGCTAGTAAGGGGCTGAACCAGAATTAAAAACCTGGGTCTCTGAAGCTTTTAACCACAAAGCTCTGCTCTTAATGACAACCTCCTTCTTAAACCTCAATGCCCAACTGAAATATCCCCTTTTGGGAAACTAACCCCTCTAACCAGAGTCACTTCCTCCTCAGTGAGGCCAGGTGGTTCAGACCTTTTTATTATCATGTGATGACTTAGCTGTTACATCATCTTTAATCTCTGCCCCTTAAAAACAAAGGTCACTAAGCTGAAAAGCTTCTGTACAGCAAAGGACACCATCAGTAGAACAAAAAGACATCCTACAGTATGGGAGAATATATTCATAAATGACATATCCGATAAGGGGTTGACATGCAAATTATATAAAGAACTCACGCACCTCAACAAACAAAAAGTAAATAATCCAATTAAGAAATGGGCAGAGATCAGAGTCCGGGAAGATGGCGGTGTGAGCAGAGCGGCGGAAATCTCCTCCCCAAACCATATATATCTATGAAAATACAGCAAATACAACTATTCCTAAAAGAGAGACCAGAATATACAGGACAGCGCACAGCCTGCATCTGCACCTGAGAGGACTCGGCACCCCGCGAGGCGGGTGAGATACAGAGCCGCATACCGGTGGGACCTGAGCACTCCCCCACGCCAGTGCACCGGCAGCAGAAGAGGGATTCAGAGCCGGGAGGGAGTGGAAGTACAGGTCCGCGAAATAACCAGCCCTGGTGATCTGCGCCGGGAGCACTGACACACATCGCGTGGTGTATCGGATATTGGAGAGGCAGAAGGTGCAGGTTTTGAGCTGGGAATGCGCCTGGGTCCGCGCAGCTGGCTCCCCAGGACAAAAGAAAAGTACACGCTTTTTTTGGCGGTCTTGGGGAGACGGATGCCCAGATGAGGGGGGCAGTCGTCCCAGCGCACTCGGCCCAGCAGGCTGGGAGTCCTGGGGAATTTCGGACCCCTTGGCTAGCGACTGGGAAAAAGTAGCTGCACTGAGTCTTCACACAGAGAACAAAAGCCTCCCATTCGTTCCTGCCCTGGCCAGAGCTACAAATGGCCCTGTGGAGCAGCACGGCCGCGTCTGCGGAATAGTGGAGCAACAGCGCCACCTACAGCACCCTTACAGAATCTACGCCAGGTGGGCTTTTTTTTCCTCTTTTCTTTTCTTTCTTTTTTTCTCTTCTTTCTCTTCTTTTTTTTTGTTTTTCTTTTTTGTTTTTTCTTTCTTTTTTTTTAAAAGTCTTAAAAATCCCAGCTGACATACATGGCACCTACCAGTGACCACTTCTATCGCCATGAAAAGACAGAGGAATATGGTACAATGCTCAGCCAGACCCAGACAACATCAGAGAGGGAACCTGAAGGGATGGAAATGCACAATCTTTCTGAAAAAGAATTCAGAAAGAAGTCATAACCATGCTGATGGATCTACAGAGAAATATGCAAGAGCTGAGGGAGGAAGTGAGGGAAGTCAGGAAAGACTGCAGAAATGAGACAAGCCATCGACGGGCTTAGCAGCAGACTGGACAAGATGCAAGAAACTGTTAATGGAATAGAAATCAGAGAACAGGAATACAGAGCAGCTGAGGCAGAGAGAGAGAAAAGGATCTCTAGGAATGAAAGAATATTAAGAGAACTGTGTGACCAATCCAAACGGAACAATATTCGCATTATAGGAGTACCAGACGAAGAAGAGAGAGAAAAAGGGATACAAAGTGTCTTTCAAGAAATAATTGCTGAAAACTTCCCCATGCCGGGGAAGGAAATAGTCTCACAGTCCACGGAAGCCCACAGATATCCCAACACAAGGGACCCAAGGAAGACAACACCAAGACACATAATAATTAAAATGGCAAAGATCAAAGATAAGGAGAGAGTAATAAAGGCAGCTAGAGAGAGAAAAAAGATCACCTACAAAGGAAAACCCATCAGACTATCATCAGACTTCTCAACAGAAACCTTACAGGCCAGAAGAGAATGGCATGATATATTTAATGTAATGAAACAGATGGGCCTCGAACCAAGAATATTGTATCCAGCACGATTATCATTTAAATATGATGGAGGGATTAAACAATTTCCAGACAAACGAAAGTTGAGTTTGCCTCTCATAAACCACCTCTACAGGATATCTTAAATGCACTGCTCTAGAGGGAAGCACTCATAAGGCTAAAAAGTTGTCACCAGAGAAAATAAAATCATAGCAAAGAAAGCAGACCATCCAAATACTAACTAAAGGCAAAGAATAAAACACCTAGTATATAAAGAATGGAGGAGGAAGAATAAGAAGGGAGAGAAATAAAGAAATATCAGACCATATTTATAATAACTTAACAAAAAAGTTAAGTTAGATTGTTAGATAGTAAAGAAGCAACCCTTGAACCCTTGGTAACCACGAATCTAAAGCCAGCAATGGCAATAAGTACATATCTATCAATAATCACCCTAAATGTAAATGGACTGAATGCACCAATCGAAAGACACAGAGTAACAGAATGGATAAAAAAGCAAGACCCATCTATATGCTGCCTACAAGAAACTCACCTCAAACCCAAAGATATACACAGACTAAAACTGAAGGGATGGAAAAAGATATTTCATGAAAACAACAGGGAGAAAAAAGCAGGTGTTGCAGTACTTGTATCAGACAAAACAGACTTCAAAACGAAGAAAGTAGCAAGAGATAAAGAAGGACATTACATAATGATAAAGGGGTCAATCCAACAAGAAGATATAACCATTATAAATATATATGCACCCAACCCACGAGCACCGACATATGTGAGACAAATACTAACAGAATTAAAGGAGGAAATAGACAGCAATGCATTCATTTTAGGTGACTTCAACACACCACTCACTCCAAAGGACAGATCAACCAGACAGAAAATAAGTAAAGACACAGAGGCACTGAACAACACACTAGAACAGATGGACCTAACAGACATCTACAGAACTCGACACCCAAAAGCAACAGGATACACATTCTTATCAAGGGCACATGGAACATTTTCCAGAATAGACCACATACTAGGCCACAAAAAGAACCTCAATAAAGACAAAAATATTGAAATTCTACCAACCAACTTCTCAGATCACATAGTATAAAACTACAAATAAATTTTAGAAAGAAAACAAAATGGCTCACAAATACATGGAGACTTAACAACATTCTCCTAATTAATCAATGGGTTAATGACCAAATCAAAACAGAAATCAAAGAATATATGGAGACTAATGACAACAACAACACAAAGTCACAACTTCTGTGGGACGCAGCAAAGGCAGTTCCAAGAGGAAAGTATATTGCAATCCAGGCCTATTTAAAGAAGGAAGAACATTCCCAAATGAATAGTCCAAAGACACAATTACTGAAATTGGAAAAAGAAGAACAAATGAGACCCAAAGTCACAAGGAGGGACATAATAAAGATCAGAGAAGAAATAAATAAAATTGAGAAGAATAAAACAATAGAAAAAAATCAATGAAACCAAGAGCTGGTTCTTTGAAAAAATAAACAAAATAGATAAACCCCTAGCCAGGTTCATTAAGAGAAAAAGAGAATCTACAGACATAAACAGAATCAGAAATGAGAAAGGAAAAATAATGACAGATCCCACAGAAATACAAAGAATTATAAGAGAATATTATGAGAATCTATATGCTAACAAGCTGGAAAACCTAGAAGAAATGGACAACTTCTTAGAAAAATACAACCTTCCAAAACTGACCAAACAAGAAACAGAAAAACTAAACAGACTAATCACCAGCAACAAAATTGAAGCGGTAATCAAAAAACTACCCAAGAACAAAACCCCTGGGCCTGATGGATTCACCTCTGAATTCTACCAGACATATAGAGAAGAAATAACACCGATTCTCCTTAAAGTTTTCCAAAAAATAGAAGAGGAGGGAACACTTCCAAACTCATTCTATGAAGCCAGCATCACTCTAATACCAAACCGGGCAAAGACCTCACCAAAAAAGAAAATTACAGACCAATATCCCTGATGAACGTAGATGCAAAAATACTCAACAAAATATTAGCAAACCGAATTCAAAAATACATCAAGAGGATCATACACCATGATCAAGTGGGATTCATCCCAGGGATGCAAGGATGGTACAACATTCGAAAATCCATCAACATCATCCACCACATCAACAAAAAGAAGAACAAAACCACATGATCATCTCCATAGATGCTGAAAAAGCATTTGACAAAATTCAGCATCCATTCATGATTAAAACTCTCAACAAAATGGGTATAGAGGGCAAGTGCCTCAACATCATAAAGGCTATATATGACAAACCCACAGCTAACATCATACTTAACGGCGAGACGCTGAAAGCTTTTCATCTAAGATCGGGAACAAGACAGGGATGCCCACTCTCTCCACTGTTATTCAACATAGTACTGAGGTCCTAGCCACGGCAATCAGACAAACAAAGACATACAAGGCATCCAGATTGGTAAAGAAGAAGTCAAATTGTCACTATTTGCAGATGACATGATACTGTACATAAAAAACCCTAAAGA